>PDNB01000234.1:0-41412 GCA_002573585.1 Helicocarpus griseus UAMH5409
AAAAAAAAAAAAAAAGAAAGACAAAACTTACTCCTTTTTGGGCTTCATTGTACCCTTACTATTCATCAGACATCGATCCAGGTTCAGTTTCGTCGTTTTGGGCTTGTTTTTGCCATGACTACACTTGCATTCCAAGACTTTATATTTGCCGATTTTGCAGTCTTTGCAGGATTTGGTGTAGTCGGCTGATACTGAGAGGAGGAGGCAGGCTAGGACGAAAAGAGTGGTGAAAAGGGTTAACTTCATGGTGGTGTCCTTTTCTCGAAGGGATTTCTTTTGGGATAGAGAGGAGAAGATAGGGGTGCCGGTGGAGGGAGAGAAGGCCTGTAGAATGATAATATATGAATGATAACCTGGACTGACTGTTTAGGATATCAGGTTTTGGGACCGCACATAGAGATTTTATTCCTTTTTGGCTAGTACTCTGGTTTGAGGGACGGGGGCCATCATCGGGATTATTTACGGTTCGATTTCAGCAACTGCGGCTGTCTTCTGCAGGTCTAAAAATAATGAACAGGGACTTAACCGCTGGTATTCCGCTTTGGTCAGGGGTAGTTCAGGAGTGAATACCAAATTATGTACTCTGTATGCAGCCAGGAAGCCCTCGGAGACATACTGGGATATAATTCATTTCGAATGTCCGGGGTAGGATAGGGTGAACAGTGCTTAGTGTTCAGCTAGCATCAAGGAGTAATTGCCAGACCCATGATAGACTGATGCCAAGCTACGTGGTTCAGGGGCAAGCCTTGTGTTAAGTAAGGGGTAGATCTGGACAAGGTGCCATCGGTCCCGAACGACTTTCTGCTAGAGATTTGACAGCTCCTCTCAGAACTCACACTAGACATGTTCTAGAAGCAAGTGCCGGAGAGTTATGCTCGACTAGTGTCGAGCCGGCTGAAATAAGTGATTAAGCTCTGATTTGAGAGTCGAGGGGTCGACTACTTCAACAACGTCAAAGAAAACTTCGATACTAGCACAGCCTCAGAACTAGTATAGGCTAGATAGGGGGAAACGGGGGAGCTCGAGCAGCAAGGAAACATCACAACAATATTGTTTAAATGATGATGGCTGGTGCATCGTGATAATTGGTATGGGACAGCACTTTTTTGAAGATTCAAGTTAGTCAGGCCTTTGGCTGTGCGTCGTATAGCTTCAAACATCGAATCCAGGAAGCAATCGTAGAGGAGTTTCTGTAACTTACTATTTCTTTGCGCCGCCAACTTCGGCAAATAAAAATCCTATATTTAGCCATAGCCATACAGCCGAAATAACAACAAAATCACTACTTGCGGGTGCTCTGATTGATGATCCTGGTGCTTTCAACCTTCAGGGGTTTCTTGGGGAACGAGTCTCCACAGACAGGGATGCCAGATTAAAGTCCTTGGGGGCTAAAAGCATGCTGGATTCCATGGGTCATGGCACAATAGATGTGGAAGTAGTATGCAGCGTATATAAAGATACGACCATCGCAAAACTACACGTCCCCGGTCTTCCCGTCGAAACGAACTTTCTTGTACTGGCTGTTCTCCATAGATTTTTCAGTATCTAAAGCGCTCTCTCCGCGGTTAGGCATATGAAATCTCGAAACAATCATGATGCAACCCAGGAATGTCATAAGTCTCATCCTTTTTGTCTCTCTCTTCGTCATTGTCGCCGTCGCGACTCCCCCAGGATATGACCTTGTAGTAAGTTTCCCCCAGGGATATTCTTACTCAGTGAGATGTAGTTGAAAAAACACAAGCTGACACTCGGGACTTCAGAGAAGGGTAAGGCCGCTCTCCCAAGGGGGCACACGCCAGTGCCAGCCGTGTTTGGAGTAAACCCGAGTCAAAGCTGACCAGCTCATTCATCACGACAGAACCACAAAACAAAGAACGGAAAGAACGCTAAGCCGAGTTGCTTCGACGAATGTAACCAAAACTGTGTTAAACCTGCGATGAATGGGGCAGCAAGTTGTTCTTTGCCATGCCTCATCACTTGCAACTTGTATCCAAGTAACAAGAACGATGGAACCAAGAGAACCACAATTGACCTGAGTAAGAAAACCCGAATCAGCCTACTATAATCTGTTTCGTGCCAATCTAAATGTCTCGCAGAAAATATCGTTGACAACCAGAACGGCCGCCTTGTGTGTAAGGGGGGCATGTGATTTGATGGGTAGTTGGGGGGAAGCGAAGGGCAATACCATGATATGATGCCAAGCTGCAGCGTAAATCATCTTTTCCTCTTTTTGATAAATCGATGTTTTGGTAGTGATGGTGGATGGGGTTTTGGTGGAAAACTGCGACGCTTTTGCCAAATCGACTTGGTAAAAACCTTTGATATAACAATGATGGCATGTCATGATACCGCTCAAACCCACGTGCGGCATTCGTTATCAACTTACCTTCACCTTGCCTTCGCCTTGCGGTCATTCCAGCGGCGTGGATTTCCGACTTTACTGCACCCGCTATTCTATCACCCGTCATATTTTGAGCTGTGCATGTGGCGTCGCAGTTCTTGTTGCGGTAAGGAAGATCCCAACAGGACAAACTCCGGTGCGGAAAATTGAGACTGGTTATCTTGAATGTTAAAAAGTATTGCCAAACTCCGGAGTTCCGGGGGAGAGAAATAAGGGTGTAAAATTATTACGCCCAGATACGGAAAAGTGCTTCAAAAAGGTGTAAAGCTGAAGAGTTAGACCCTAAAATTGAAACAAAATAAATACAAGAGAATAGTCACTCAAGAAGGTGCAAAGCCAAAGAGTTAGACCCGGAATCGAAAAGAAAATTACAAATACAAGGGTATCCAAATCCTACCATCAACCAGAACTTGAATGGTCAAGGACATTGTTATCACTCACATCACGCAAGTACTCAAGGATCAAATCAGCGGTCACAGCCTTCTCCTCAGTAGCAAGGTAACCTCTGGTGGAGTGGAGGTCGTGTTAATCGTATTAATCACCCGAAAACTGCCTTCCTTGATTCGGATATCAAATTTTGAAAAAAGCAAGTACAACATGATCTTGATCTCATGAACAGCAAGCTGGCGGCCCGGGCATGTCCATCTTCCCAGCCCAAATGGTAAAAACTCCGTGTTGCTCTGCACCGCCGCGTACCCCTTCCTCTGCCACTGAAAGCCGTCAAACGCCTTCCCATCTGAGCCATAGTTATCCGGGTGCTGGTGCACTCGAGAGACGAGCACAAGGCAAAAGGATTTTGTGGGAATTACGTAAGGTCCAATGCGTACAGGTCTCGTCGTCTGCCTAATGGGACCCCAAGTATCACCCTTCGTTCGGAAGACTTCGCGGATAAAAGAGTCGAGAAGGGTAAGCTGACAAAGCTTTTTCACATTCAGTGGTTCAGACGAAGGAGCGATAGTATCCCACTCCTCGCGGATAGCCGGCAAATACTCATCCTGCTTTTCGGCCAGCTTGGCCAGGATCCACGTGCTAGCGACGGCTGTCTGATGGATCGAGGCAAAGATCATGCCCACACAGAGAATAACTGACCAGGTAAATCCAGCCAATGCGCGAAAGCCTGTTTTCTCGTAGTAGTATTTCACCAACAGGACATCGAATAAAGGAACGTATTCGCCGTGGTGCGCGGCAAGGCCATTCGTCAGATGCTGATGTCGGGTTTTCCAAAGCATCGGGACAATGGAAATAAAGAAGTGAGGGATAATGATAACAAAGATCGCCCATAAGCCGTTGAGCAATATCCATAGCGAGGGGAACCAAACCCACTCGTGCGTGTTCTCGTGCATGCCACCCATGTGAGCCATTGCAACGGCGACAGCAGCGAACTGGCCTGCTGCCACCGAAGAGGAGTAAGCGGGTCCAAGGGTCATGACTACCATAGCATGAGCGATAGCTTTCTGAAGGAGAGAGAACGCGTCTGGAAATTCCATGGGGGTCTTGTCATCTGCTGGGTTCGGTAGCTCACGAGCCAACTGGTCAAAGTACTCCTGGAATGCAGGAAAGATTCGATCTATGATGGCGCTCATGCGTGGCTGCACGTTGTTCTCAATCAAACTGTCTATGTTGCGAACGTACATTCCATTATCAAAAGGTGCCAGGAACCCGAGGTGCAAGAAGTCGAATATGGCCTTTTCGAAGGTAAAATTCTCCGTGTCTGTAAGAACTTGACGAGTATATCGGTGATCAACAACGTACTCATCACGGCCGTGTCGAGGGACGATAATGACTGGGCCATATTGGTCCAATGCCTGGCTATAGGCCTCGTTGACTTTGTCAGATCGTCGTACTTCGGGAGGGATATGTATTACTGGAGGCGAAGGGCCATCGAGAGAGGATTGAGACTCCGGTTGCACCTTTGGTAAAGCCATGTCGAGTGAGATTTAACAGCTAAAAAGAAAACTATTGCTGAATCGAGAAATCAAAGAACTTCAAGGTTACCACTCCCCTCATATATAGCTCAAAAACCCCGCCTTGCCATGAAGAAGTTTTTCAAAAGAACTTCCCCGAACACCGCACTGACCGCCGAGTGCGCCTACCTAGTAATAGTTTTCAGCTCCCACATCCCATATTCACCAATATAGTTAGTTAAGGTCACACATTGCGTCAACATGGCCACCATCTTCGTCAGCTAAATATGCTATTCTCCGACTGGAAGTTATGAGCCCGGCGGTGACTACCATTTTTCTTCAGGCGCATGTGGAAAGGCTGAAGGCAGGAATCAGTCAAAACTATAATCGGCGCTGTTTATTGGAGTTCAGCTGTAGCATGCGAAAACGATGTTGCTTGGGTATTATTGCTTGTGGTTGGGACAAAGTTCGGTGTATGGAGAACTGGCTGGGGATCCACACCTTCGGGAACCCGCTTGACACCGGCATGTGGGGTTTGGCGCGAATCACCCGAAGCCAATATCAGATGCCGATTATTGGTCGGAACCCCTCGGCCTTCGAATCCGACGACAACGACGCGACAGACTTATTATTTCAACTACAACTGACCCCTTTTCATTTGTATCGTCAAGGATGCGAACTACTTTTAGACACCAACTTTATTGACGGCATTTGAAGTGCCCTAGAAGCAAGTCCACTCACGTCAACGCAGTTCCGTAAGATTGACCTTGAACCAACCGAAGAAAATCCCCGAGCTTGTCAAGCAAGTTCTACGCATATATTAACCATTGGGCGGTGATGTGCGCCCTCAATCTTTTCAAGCGACCCTGTTCAGGAATTACCATCGACGGGTACACAGCTTACTTGTTCGATTTAAAACACTCCTAAACAAAAGTACCTTCGTGGTTAGGTACCGGAGCTGACGAGGGCTGGATCACTACCTTGTCAGGCAGCTAACCCAGCGTATCGGTCTTCGAGTGATATCTGAGATTTTCGCTATGATCCGAGAACCGCCTTCTAAGCCCCTTCAGAGCTCATAGGCAAGTTGCAGAGCCGCATAGTTGTTGTGCATATGGAGGTGAGAGACAAAAGTAGCATTGCTGCTGCAGCTTTCCGGGTGAAATATATGGTTGGCTGAGTGTGGGTTCGATCTCATACAAAAAAACTGCTGCGTTATACAAGATAACCAAGGCTGCCCTCAACAGCATAGCTGCGGAATATGTATTAGAGCTATAGATAGACAGATTCAATTTTTTTCCCAGTTTCGCCCAGTGTAAGTCCCAAAGGAACAAAGTCTATTTGGGGAAGTTTCCCATGCTAACACTTAAACAGTGACCTAAGAGCCATGGAAGAAGAGTATGCTCGCCTTCATGTTTGAGTGGCCGAAAGGCAGTGCTTTATATTCTTGGAATAAATAGGAAGTCTCTAAGTACTAGTATTCACATTCCGGTTCGGGAGCGTACTAAAGGCACCGGTGTGACAGTGCTGAGACTTGATGACAACATCTCTCAAATCATAAAGAATAGTACTACGAGTTCGATACTCTTAATTATCTATGAGCAGAACTTCAAGTATAGGGGAAGAATGATAACAGAAGAACTGACCCACATAGATGCATAGCGGCTAACATTACCAAATACCATTGTTTTCGGCATCTCCGTAAATTGTCAATTAGTTGTGCAGGCAGTAATTCCATTGTTGGTCGTTCCAGTCCATTTGTTGAGGAATCGTTTGATTGCATGATGGGTTTGGAATGCGGGGGTGGGAGAATCCCCGTGCGGGCGAGGATCCATGGCTAGGTTCGTTGGTTCAACGAAAATGAAAATGGCATTTTGTTACCCTGAGGAATCCTTGCTAGCTGAAGTTACTTCTGACTCCATCGCGCGACTCCGTGGTTGTGCATTCGCTCTGCAAGAGGTTGGCAGCTGTCGCTCCGACATCATTGAACAGATCTTCTGCCATCTGAAGAACTTGGCGCGCGACTTGTCGCAATATCTTCAGCTGACCAATAAACAATAATTACTTGGAAATTACTTGTGTCAATTCGAGGGCATAAAACATCCTTTAAACTCTGATGCATAAAAACTTCTGTCAAATCTGAAGATAGGGGTTACCATTGGGAGTAAGGAAATCAAGTATTCAAAAGCATCCCGCGTATGTATTTAGGCAACTAGAACAAATAATAGAATGAACAAAGCATGAAGGTATCTGAAAGCAACATCTTTCGTAATCTCTAGGCGTTTCATTCTAAAACAACGGCGGCTTGTTGCATGTCGATAGCTCCTTTTTGGGGCTACATAATTGAATTGCGACCCAGCGGTACACTCGGGCCCTGATTTCGGAAGACAGTTTAGCCTTCGGGTGCCTTGTTCAGGTTCTAATCCTCGCTCCCTCCTAGCTGTTGTGTATCCTTCATCCCTGCTACCCTAAAGCCAGGGTATAGTTGTCCGTGCCAATTTAGTGGTCCTCTCATTAAAAGTCTTCCTAGGGACGTGAACTTCGTTGCGTTGAGGCTTATACAGGCAACACCAAATCATCGAATACATCATAGAAGCGACTCAGTTGCAAAAAGAAAAAAGAAAAAAGAAAAAAAAAGGAGGGGGTGGCGGGGGTGGCGGGGAGGGAGAGGTGGGGAGAAGAAAAAGCATTTGTCACAGAATCGCAGAGCCTGGGATATTCTTTTAAGCATGTTCCAGCAAAACATCCTTCTTTGAAGGTGTTTATCAATATATGGCGTGAAATGTTGAGTCGATTGATAATGGATTACAAACCGGCTTTCATTCCAACAGTTTTGTCTCTGTCGATTTACTGTCTCATACCAGGCATATGGTGCAATTTCTAGGAACTCCCAATTGAAATGTCTCTGAGTCTTTGTGCTTGGTTGGTCCATTTCCTGCAAAAGTCGGGGCAGGTGAGGAAATCCAATTTCCGGTGATCTTTTTCGCTGGTAGTTTCGACCTCGTCCGAAGGGATAGCAACTTGCATTGACTTCGTCATGGTGCGAAGCCCAGTCTCTCCTAAGTTGTTGTCTTCTTCTTCATCGTCATCTTCGCTCTCGTTGCTGCCATCGTCGGCTTGATTGAGCTTGCGGGCGACGCGTTTCGTCCGCACAGACTCGCCATTCTTTGCGCTTTCTTCCTAGAGGCATAAGGCAGCGAAAAGCCATCTAGCTTCAGAATCTTAGAAATCGGTCGTCTGTGCATATTCTTTCCATTTTTGGGGTCCGTTCTTTCAAATTGAATCTCATGATCCGGCAGACCGTCGTGAAAGTCGAGTTTCTTTCGGATCTGTTCAATCACTGGTATTGTAGATAACTGCTTTGGAAAACTTTCAACATCATCGTCTGTTTCTCTAGCTTCTTTGCAATGTGGTCTCTCGTCAAATACGGGTACTTGACATTTCTATGCAATGCTTGGGGTACTAGCAATACACTATTGACGTTCTTTGCTTGTTGGAGCTTCTTCGGCTAATCGTAGTTGAATGGCATCGGCTTGATATAATGCCAGTGACAACTGATGTTTTTCTGGTAAATGCTGCCAACGCCTCTCTTCTCATGCCGTACATTGACGAACGTACCAGTATCCCAACCTTCTTACCTTCTTAGCCGCTCGCTGCATGACAGTATCAAATGCTCTGGCTCCAAGTTGGTTCAACATCCTACTTGATATTAGTCGCGAGTTTTCAGTTGAACTTTGGTTAGATTCTCAGCCGTAGGCCACAGATTGTGGCCCGAATCATAGATTTTTGGTTGCCATACGCGAAAAGATAATCAAAGTCTGATACGCTTGAGAGATAGGAAGGGCGCGCCCTTGACAGCTATCGTAAGCGAACTGAATAGGGTTTCAAGGCAGGATCGTACTATGACACAGTGAGCGGTTCATCCACCCAGACTTGAGAGAGACCGTAAGAAACGACGGGTGAAGGAGACGTCTATTTTGATGACTAGCATACCATGAAGCTCATCGTCGCCAGGAGGGTAAGGGTAAGGACAGACCTCGCGGCTACCTAAGAGTTGAGGGCGGGAGGAGGACAAGGAAAGGGTATATAAATATATATATATCTCAGAGAGATGTGAGGTGAGAAAGTAACTACTACTGAAACCCAAGTGAGGAAAACAAAAGCAACTCCAAATCAGCTCATAAAATAACCCCAGATTATATTTGGAACCTTCAGTCTTCCATATCCGTGAATAAAATAATATCAAACCGTTGTCTCTGTGCTCTTGGCGGTGTTTGCCGGAGCTCTGTACCTCTGGCTGTTTTGGCGCCGAAAAGCTTAGCTCTCCATCGAAACCACTTCGCTGCTGCTGCAACAACCACAGTCAACCACCCGAACGCCATACACTCTGCTCCATTCCACAAAACACCCCTTCTCTGCCCATTCATACAGGGTAGTCCGATATACCGGAGAATAAGCAGACAAGATGCCGGACGTGAGTTCGTTCCGTCTCCCTTCCATCCTGTCCTTCGCGTGCCATGCGTTGGCACGGGGGATAAAGAAAAGCAGAGAAGCGCGAATGGCACGCAAAACGGCGCACTCGTTTCTATGGTGTTATGAGACTCCTTGCTAATTCTTCTATTTCTGCCGGATGTTTGCCATAGGTTAAACGCACCGTCAAGCTCATTACGGAGCAGAATCTCAAGTTCGTCTTTTTCCTCGTACCCCGTCCCCCCTCTCCCTTTCATTTCTGCCCTACTTGCGCCCTCTGGCTCCCAGGATCCTTTGACAGCGCGTTGCCTTCTTACCCACCACTGGGTATACACACACTGCTTCCAAATACCCATGTATATTGGCTTTGCCATGCCCTTGCGCGTGTGTGGGGAGGGGCATATGGGATTTGATATGGCGTGGCTTTCCACATCACCCCACCTTACCTCTCTACAATCACCTGCCTATACGCCAGTATATGTATACTGGCGCCAGAACAAAACATGCGCACACACATATATATTTCCAATTTCAAATATTTGGGATGGTTGCTTATACAAAAAACTATAAATATAGGGAAGGGGAGACAGCATCGGAAGTGGAACTACCGCTGCGGAAATGGTCGATCGAGGCTTACCTGCTAAACGAGCATGGCGAGGAAATTCCCGCTTCCATGTTTGACAAGGTCACATATACGCTTCACCCGAGTTTCGGGAACCGGGCCATCCAAAGTATGTGTTCATACACGTCTACATACAGCTGTGCTTTTTACTAAACATGGTAAACAACCAGCCTTCAAGAACCCACCATTCAGAATCGAGGAGGAGGGATGGGGTGAATTCGATATGCAGATCGGCTTCACGGTATTGGAGAAAGATTACGTCGTCAATCATGATTTACACTTCCAGCAGAACAAATATGAGTCGAAACATGTTCTTGTTAGTGCCCCCGAGCCCGATACCTTAACATTTTCTACGTCGTTTCCCGGAGTTATTGAACCGGTGTGCTGATGTTTATCTGTGATAGACCTTCAAAAACCCTAAGCCCGCCCTCCTAAACATCCTCCGAGAATCAGGCCCCGTGCCTGGCGATGAGAATGGCGTCAAATCGAAACGCGGAGGTACGCAGGAGGAAGGTTCGAAGAAAAAGAAGCGGATAGATAAGAATGTATGTTGTATCAAACTGGATATTTCAACAAAAGCGTTTCTAACCCCCTGTTCGTTCACAGGTCGATATGGACAAACTAGCAGACGGCCTGCAGAAGCTTGGGGAGGACGACCTGTTGCAAGTCGTACAGATGGTCCACGACAACAAGTCTGCTGATTCCTATACGAAGAATGATATTGAGCGTAAGTTATGCATCCCGATCTATCATTATTGATTCCCTTCTAACCACTTTTCAACACAGAGGGCGAATTCCACGTCGATCTCTACACGCTTCCCGACGCTCTGATCAAGATGCTTTGGGAATTCACACAAGAGAAGGGCGTCGTATGAAAGAAGGGTTAATAAGAACTCTTAGAACCATCCCTTGCTTCAAATGGGATAACGAACCGTCAGATCCATGGCGCATCATATCAAACCGACGCCAGATCTAAAACCCTCTCGTCTCATTGCATTTCCCCTAAAGATGTAAATTATGCCGCCCTCCGGTTTTATTTTTATGCGTTTTCTATCTCGTGCCCGCTTTGTTTTTTCTTCTCGTCGACGCGGTTTGGTTTTTTGCTCAGTCATAATGAAATTTCCATGTTCTCTCTTGCTCTTGGCGTGCTACTGATTTTGTGTTAAAGATCATTGCCATTCGTCATGTCTTCTGCTGTTGTTATCTATGTCTTTGCAAAGGAGGGGGGAGAAAATAAATAAAGAGAAATTGACATTCTATACAGTCATCCTTTTTAAAGCCGGTGTTGAAGTAAAGTAGTAAACATTAAAAGAGCAAAAAGCGGAAAACAAAAAAAAAATAATGAAAAAACAAAACAAGAAAGTTATTCGACGTGGGCATGATTCGAACATGCGCCCCCGAAGGGAACAGATTTCTAGTCTGTCGCGTTAACCACTCCGCCACCACGCCTGTTTGATGGTATATTGGGATTGTTTGGTAACTATATCCCGCAGTGTATAGGTTATTGGATTATAAAAACAACCATCTCGTCCCCCGCTGGCCTGATTGAAAATGACGGAGAATCTGCACCATCGCATGCGCTGGCACCATTGTCTCTGGTCCCCAACATGTTCATGAAGGCTTAAACCCTGTTCTCATCAGCTGGCCACTATCCTTCCATTGACAGCTCGTTCTGCATGTTTAGCATTTCTGCATCATTAGATTCACTGCTAGCATCTTATTTCGGGCTAGGTGAAGGATTTCCTTCCCGTCCCCGCTGCAGATTACCTATGACAGACGACCATTGCTTGTGCGGACCCTGTCAAATCACTAATTTGAGATTGCCAATGCTAGCTTATCCATTCCGATCTGGGTTGGGTGCAGAACCACGGGAAACATTATTCCTGGGACTCAAGCAAAATATGTCCGACACACAGCCTATCCTTCATGTCGACGAGGAAGTTCGTTGATACCGCCGATTTTAGCCAGCCAGCCATCTTATGCATGGACTGATCTGGCCATGTCCTTCCAATTTTCTTTTGAGTGGGGGGATCTCAAACTGTTCTGGTGGCTTTTAATGCCCCAAATTTCTTCTCCCTTGCTGAGGATATACCCTTACTTTTGACTCGTTTGTTTACCCAAGTGAAGTCCAGCTGGAATCATGATATTGTGCATCCCATACCCGGAACTATCAAACCTATTGGACTTGGGGGGCGGGGGGTATACGGCAGAGACTCGGGACAAATTCTACTCATGGCGCTCTGCACTCTTATAGATGCGTACCAACCCTGTTGATTCCTCCGTACATCCGCCATGGCGGTATGAGGCTGTTGCGGTATTTCCGTTGTAGCCAAATCGCAGAAGGACACACATTTTGGGGGGTGGGAGGGGGGGGGGGGGTTTACGTTGGGCTCCTACGAACTCTATTGTTGGTGTGAGGGAGCCCTTGTCTGCTCACTATGCCAGCCTTGCTAGGTTTTACAGACAAGGCTGAGAGTATTGTCTTTATTTTATCTTTCTTTCTTTTCAGTTGCTGCTGGCTATAACTACTGACGGAGGTTCGTCCTCTCCGTATTACTTTCCTGCCCATGCTTCTTCCTTCGTTATTTTTTCGTGCTTCAAAGCTTCTTCGATGCCACCGACCATAGCATTTCAGGTATTCCCCGAATATCAGGTTATTCCGTTGAGCATAATCTCCCACAACTTCTATTACTCTCGAATGTAATTGATCAGAACCTAGGACGCCATGGCTTCCGCAGAAAAGATATCTCCGCGGGATGGCCTGGATGAGAAGACCACGGAGACTCCTCAAGAAATCCCCCCAGAACAGGACCTTTTCGTAAGACAGCCAGAGCCTCGTTCGATTAAGACAACTGCCCTTCGGCTCCTTTTCGACCTTTTCTGTTTATCCTGGATCGCACCTATTGTTATACTACTGTATCTGAACTTCACAGGCTGGACTATAGGATCTGGAGTTGCCTGCCGACTGCCATCTTACAAAAGCGACTGTAAGCTTTGGCAGGATGTTCCGCTCCGGCTTGCTGAACTGGACGACAAAGATCACGAGATCTTGGGATCGCTGCAAATCGTAGCAAAGGCCCTTGAGGTTTGGTTTACTGTTGTTGCCGGAAGTCTCATGCTAGACTTGGCTATACTGCTTGCCGTCAGCAAAATCGGGCTTCCGATGGGCCATTTCCTAACATACCTCGAGTTTGCCTCCATAACCGTTCTTTTCAAGCCCACTTTCTGGATATCGTCGAAAGGAGAAGACAGGGAATCTCCTTGGTATAGACCACCAAAAGTTTGGCTATGGGCTTTTCTAGTTCTCGCAGTACTTTTGTGCGCTGCGTGCAACCTTATGGGCCCAGCTACTGCTGTCCTTGCTATTCCGACCCTGAACTGGTCAGAGCACAAGCTCCCGACTGAGACAGCATTATCAGGCCTGCCGTCTAATGAACCTCCCACTCAAATTGGTGGTATTCCCTCTAGCGTATGCCCGCCTTCAGAGTTGCAAGCTGGTAGCTATACCTGCACTGATATTTTTTCCTCATCGGTCGACGAGTTATCTGCTGCGTTATGGGCGCGCAGTGAGTGGCGACGGAGTGGCTTCTTCACCATGTCGCCGATGATACCGTTCAGGAGCCTCACTTTCACTATCAACGAAACAGACGCAATCGATGGTTTTGAAATTGATTGGATGCCCAGCCGATCAGTGCTGACGCGTTTGGATGAAGAGTATAGCAAACTTTGGGTTTCAAGGGCCACTCCAAATTTCACATCTGCAAGCGATATGCTGGGTGACTGGCCTTTAGATCCTGGTCTCTACTATCACTACACCAATTCACTTGATGTTGAGATGTCTAGTTATGGTCCCATTCTAGGCGTGAGAAGCATATGCAGTACAGCGGCGAATATTACGGAATTTGACATCGCTCCCCGAAAGCGCGTGCGTTGCTACACTCGAACGTCTACCACCTCCCCTAACACATTTCGATACCATTGCATCCGAATGACCTCTGCGGTGAGTGACTGGACAGATGTTGGCCACTATTCTCACGCCAATTTTACTCTCAAGGACAGGTTGGGAGTTGATACCCATATAAACGTACATTCCGCAGACAAGGCTTTCCAGATTCCGAAAAGATATTCCCCTTGCCTTTGGGACCACGAGAGAAGTGATTGCGATTGGAATAGACTTCTCGACCCCAAGTCCGACACAGATAGAATACAAACCAGCGTTCATTACACCGAGTACTTCGCCCCTGATGCACCCTCAGCAGAGTACACAGTCATGTGCTATACAGAATTCTATCACACCATGGCCGACTACATAGCGCAAATAGCACCCACCAAAATAAACACTACAATCGTCAACACCGAGAACCGCCTCGAAGCCAAACACATAAACGTCCACGCCGACTGGGCCCTCGCCGCCTGGTCCGCCGCCCGCGGTGAAACCTTCAATGCCACCCGTTCAGCAGACAAAAATCTCCTAGACGCCCTGGGCCCGCTCATGCGCACCCCGCCCCCCAAAACCGAAGCCGAAAACGACGCCTTCGAAACCCGCTGGTTCTACGACCAGCACAAAGTCATGAGCCTCCAAACTGTCTCCCTAATTGGACATACCACGACAAACAACAAGACCCTAGTTGATGCCGCCGCTGCCTCCTCCCCTTCCAGCGACCCATACCGGCCCCAACTCACCAACACCCAACGCTTCCGCGTGTGGTCCTACAGTACGAGTTCCCAGACCTTCCGCATGGGTGCCACTGTGTGCATCTTCGGTTGCCTGTGCGTCATTGCCCGCACCTTCATTAGTTTGGTGTACCGACTGCCGCAGCCGTCCACGCTGGCGGTGCTCGCTGCCGCTTTGCGGTTTGAATATAAAGGGGATTTGGATGGTTTGAGCCGTGAAACGCATATCGCGAGGATTCCGTATGGGTATGCCCGTCATGAGGCTGCGGAAGGTGGGATTGGAAGGGGAACTGGAACGGAAGGCGAAAAGAAGGTGGTCATGCGGGAGAGGATCAGGAATCCACCGATGTTGGTGGCGAGGAGGCAGTAAGGGCTGCCGTAGGTACTGGACTTTATCAGAGTTGCAGTTCGGATGGGAGATGTTTGGTTTGCATGAATCGATTGAGTTTGATCCGGCTTAATTTGGGATCTTACTGCTATGCAGCTTTTGGATGTTGTTTGCTCCTTTTTACTGGTGGATTGGCGGTGATGTTGTTTTCAGAGCTTAGGGACCCTAGGTAGTTTGCTTTGTCGCAGGGGAGAGGTTAACACCGTTCATATCTCCCTTATTTGGATTGTCTGCAGCTATGGCGTAGCGTACCCCCGGGAAAATGTTGATTGGAGAAAGACTTTCGGTTTTTTTTTTTCTTTCATACTGCTGAGGAGCTCAAGTTGATGCTGCTCATTCGGTCATTATCGCCCTAACATATGCTTCTATTCTAGTTCGTTTTACCTTTACCACGAATTTAGCATTCTCTATATTCTGTATGTCTCGAAGTTATCTTTAAAGCTAACTCACATTCTCTTTCAACAAACCAAGAAGATGAAGAACATATTCTAATTGTCCCCTCCTCTCCAACCCCTTAGGATAGGTCGAGAACAGACTCTACAAGGTAACGACAGTGTAGTGAGAAGGGGTCAACGGAAATGATTTTGTGGATTTTGTGGATTTTCCATTATGCTTTCACGTAGTTACTTAAAAAGGGCTTGAACATAAAAAACCATTGCTCCTCCCTATCCCACAATCCGTATGCATAACGAGAAATAAGAAACTTTCTATTTCAAGGGAAAGTCACCATCAGACACCAAAGCAAATGTGAATTAAAGGCGAGGGATGCAAAAAACATAAGAACCCAAATGGTATCAACATGAGAAACCTATATAGGCCAACGCAAAGCATAAATGGAGTAATAAAACAGATGTAAGAAAAAACATATTAGTTGATAAATGGCTGTGTATGTAAGATGAGAACCAAATCCAGAGGGGCTTAGATCAAATGGAGATCAAATTCAAAATAGGCTGACGTGGGAGAACCCATAGCAACTTGAGTCGAAAACGGCCAACTGGGGCCAGAGGGCCAAGGGTGAAGTGGAAGTCATGCGAATGCCTTTTGAAAACGGGTTTAAGTTGTGTTATGGAATCGAGGACCGATATTTTATTGGAGGCCATGCGACATGTTTTTTTCGGTATTTTTAAAGAAGTTCTTCTCACCAAAATGTGAAAGGGAAGAAGACGACGTATCCACCGATTGCGCCAATGCACCAACGCTTTCCCAGGAGTAATTCTGCTGCGGTCTTGCGGAGAGATAGAGGAAGTTCGTTTTATCGTCGAGTCCAAAAGTTTGTCTCGGAGAGAGGAGAATGGGGGTATACTAAGACAGAACAAGGAAAGCATTTCCAACTAAAAGATAGATGTGATGTTGGACTAGAAGATCCGATGCCTGAAAAGTAAATGTGTTAGTCGACGTGCGATGTGTCAAGTAAAATAGGCATACGTACTGCATAAGCAAATCTCCTAGGCTTGCTGCACTACAATCTCGTCCTCCAGGGAGTTGATTGAAGATATCCACTATCGTTGCAAATACATCGCCGTTCTTGTAGGCTAGTAATGCCGGCGCTGTAATATGCTCCATCTCTGCTATCTCGTGATGCAGCTTAACAAATCGCGTTGTCGCTTGTTTGCGGGCGACGGTAGCGAGGCAGTCTTCGACAATGTTGCTTTCAGGGGACTGGTATCGCGAGAGATTAGATATTGGATCAAGCATTGAGAAAAGGGCAAGCCGGACTGATGTACACTTACCTCAGGATCGTATATACAGACAACGACGACGGTATCCGGCGTTACCTTCTCGATAGCGTCCAAATATCCGTCTGCATTGACTACCTCGACAGTCCCGTACCTCCGCTTGCTAGGGCTGGGACGTCTCTTGTTCCTGCGTTCCAGCTCTTGCATCCGAGCTTCTCGCCATTTTCGCATAAATTTCTCGTCGTCATTTTCATCTGGCGACGATGATGGTTCTTTGGGTTGTTGCGCATTCTTTTGTTCATTTGACGAATTGTAGGTAGAATAGTCCAGACCAGCAACGTTCATAATAGTGCGGCGGAATGAGCGCTTCTTCGCTCTTTCGTATGATTGGGCATCTGCAATTACTCCCTTAGGTCCAGTGTTCGCCTGGAAGACGGTTGTAGGGAGATGGTAACCACTGTCTTTTGAAATCATGGTGTGGGAGGTATCGGTCTCAGCGTCAGAGTGCACGTAGGTGAGGCTTTCGTCGTCCTCTGAAAGAGATAAGTTTGAATCGTTATCGGAAGCGCGACGGTCTTCTGGGTGGCAGGAGGCCTTTTCTTTCTGGTTGAAAAGACGATCTACTTCGTCCTGGGCGGCAGACATCGTGAAGGAGGAAAAGCGCGAACCGGTGACCGGGGATGTGTCAGACTTATATATAGC
This sequence comes from Helicocarpus griseus UAMH5409, assembly GCA_002573585.1. Taxonomy (NCBI): domain Eukaryota; kingdom Fungi; phylum Ascomycota; class Eurotiomycetes; order Onygenales; family Ajellomycetaceae; genus Helicocarpus; species Helicocarpus griseus. The sequence continues at coordinate 16,835 of PDNB01000234.1, forward strand.
AAGAGTAGGTTACGGAGTACTTGGTCTGGATACCAGTGCTCAGTAGCGTGTGAAGGATGTGTGATTGGGTGGCAGTCCAATGGGGCGGCAACTGGAGGGTGACGGTTTTGCAAAGACGGGGGAGTCTGGTAGTTGGCGGAGTGCGGTAAAAATTGGGCGGGCAATAAGAAGAAAGCAGGGGCAGGGAACAGATGAGCCGAGGAGGGTGTAACCAACACAGACAAAGACGCAGGGGGACTCCTGTGCAGCTTGAGGTGCAGATCCTGTTTCAGCCTTGACGAAGACACGAGTATGAAAGCTGGCGCAGAGTGTGTGGTGTGGGCACTCCTGGGCAGTGTGGTGGTCCTGGTGGGAGTGGATAGGCTAACAGTCTTAGCACGTTGTAGTATGGGCCACGCGTGATGCAATATATGGGGATTTCGGAAGAATTCTTTTCTATATGAACAAACACCATTAGAGTCAGATTTCAGATTCTTTGTCTTTTCTAACGCATGAGAAAAGAAGAACATTATTATTGATTTACCAGTAGAATGCAGTTTGAGAGCGCACTGTATATTTCTAGACTCCGTATATCAGAGGACAAATAGGGGGCGATACAGTACGAGAAGAAGTGGGATTGGCCCCAGCCCCGATCGACAGTCAATCAAGCAAGTAAGAATAGATCGATCCCCCGAGACTAAAAAAGCAGTTAGTGAAACTCGCCACCAAAAGCCACGCTCGATGAGCTTTGTTTGTTGTTGGTGTCTTGATGTCGTGAGATGTCGTTGAGGCCGAAGAGATATTGGGGGAATGATTCAGCCGGTCCCGTGATCTCTGAATGTCCAACAAACATCTACAAAGAATTCTACGACATCTACGACATCAGACTGCCTCCTCTGTACGACGGTTCCCTAACAGCATGTTCATTTTGCCCATCCTGTACCAAACATCCCCCATTATTGTCATCAACAATAATAGTAGCAGAAGTAGTGGACCAGGGCGATTGTCTCCTGCTCAGCCCAGCCCGAGGAGTCAGCACCGGCGGCTGCGACCTTTCCAGTCTGATGTTGATATCCGTCCAAGGTCAGCCCAAGGATCATCGATGAACGTTGAGCTTGCTTGGGCTGCCATGTGTCCGCTAAGGCCATGGTGAAACACTCGTCTGAAACTCTGAACGGGGGCCGATGTCGCCAAGCAAGCCTCCCAATATCCACAACGTGGCTGCCCGATGGTCGCATGGACCAGCCAACACGATTATTGGAGCCTGGAGGTCGAGTAGTAGTTGGTGGTGGTGAACAATTATTGACACCAACCGTGGTTCTTCTTTTTTGTTAGACTTGGCGGAAGTTTTCCCTGTCGCATGAAAGGGTATTCTGAGACTGTCTTATCACTAACAATAACTGTATCTGGAGTGGTATAGATCATACATGGAGACTTAGAAAAGCGCATATATGGCTAGGCGCCGGACTAAATCATCGCACGGACGGGCAGGTTTGATGGCGATGTGCACGATGGTAGGCTGAAGTGAAGCTTTATTGAGATCGCCAAAATGTGGAAGCTTTTTCAGATCACCGATCTTTCATCTCAATAATGCAGCTGGCAAAGAGGTGCGTACCGAGAGCAGTTATACTCCGTACCACAGCATTCACAACCCTTTAAAACATTGAATTGTCGTTGGGCACTCTTGTTATTTACACTCAAGTCAACAAAGTTGAACAAACAGCTAGAGTGGAAACATGTCTGCAAGGATCAAGAACCGACACTACTAGTTTCAGAAGAAGGGTGCAGCATGTGCAGGCGGCAACAAAAAAAGAAAAAAGCGCAAATCAGCAGCAAATCACAGGAGACTTCGAAGTTGCGAAGCATCAGCTTAATCGGACCCGCTCTTCCACGTGGCATTATATTAGGCAATATTTGTGCACGTCAAAGCTGCCCACGCGGGAGAATTCTTGTGCTGCGTGCATAACAACATCTCCGCCTAACCCCAGGGCCAGGGCCAATCTCGAACCCCTGAAACTCGGACTGGACAGCCTCGCGGTTTGATCTAAGTTCCTCGGCGGCTCGCGTGGTTCGGACAAATTCACGACGAAACATTCCTTCGTGGCCAAGCGTTGGCTGCTTAAATCCTCAAGTCAACCAACCAATGGGTCCCCAAGCTGTGTGAGGTTGCACATCCAATATCGGCAAATAATGAAAGGCCACACGCACACCGAAATCTCAAAGCCTGAGCACGTAACTAGCTAGCTACTGATCAATCTCCGAAGTTTCATTTCCCAGATGACTCGTGTATAACTTGATACCCTTTCATAGGCACAATGCCTGATCCGTCTGGGCGGACCCATGTTGTTCTCTTATTTATATGTTCCATTGGGCACGCACGTTTGACCAGCATGTCTTTTTTGCAAGAGACGATCCGTCTACGGACAGCATGAAAGTAAACTTGTGCCACCAACCTGGCCCCCCGTTCAGGGCTAACATGCCTAGTTGAACCGCGGAGAAAAGAATGGACGGATGAGAAGAATCAAACCAAAATATTGTTCTGATCGCGAAAAGCAACCGAAAACTACCAAATCTTTAGATGTAGGGGTTGCACGGACGAACGAAAGGGATACTCCAACCATATCCTTGCATGATACAATGCGCAATTCCTCATCCCAGAGAGAAAATCTATGTCTTCGCTTTTGCACACTACCCTCCCTAAAAACAGCTCAAATCTCCATCGAAAAATAGTGCGACATAAGAATCTTCAGAATGCCCAAGGCCTCAGATCTCTTACTCACATAACTATTGTTTCATAATATACCGTTCACCTGCTAACCTCTCCTTATAGCACTGTTCCTATTGAGTAAACTCACCCCGCGTTTCCTTGAAAATTAACTCATATTCCGGCACAAATTGCATATACATGGCCGCTGGCGACCCGGACGCTTCTTTGGTATACGCAGCTTCTTCATCTCCGACATATCTCTTTTGAAGACCTGGTGTATGGGTTATGGCGAGTTCAACCAGTAGCTGGGCTTGACAAGCCCGTTCTAGTGCGATGAAGAATGCTGCTGCTTCGCCAACAGTAGAGCCGGCTGTGATAAGCCTGCAGATGTATCATCATGTTAGGGACTGCCTGTTGTGTTTTTGTGGTGCGAGCTTTATCCAAAGATAGGTTCAGATCACATAAAATGCACACGGAACTGGTCTGGCAATATTCTTGGGTAGACTGACCCATGATTCTGAAGAATGAGGTTCCTTTTCCTCGGCCCTAGAGCACGGACGATATTCTCTCCCTCTTCCTTCGCTAGGACAATCCCGCCAAACCCTTCATACACTGCTAGGTCGTCATAGAACATGCAGGAATCTACGATTCATCATTGTCAGTAAAATGCGCTGGTAAAAAAAACCATCAAGATAGTGGATTGGAAATCATCATCTCAAGGGAATAACGGCTGTTCCACGGGGAAGGTAATCCACATGCATTGTTTGAGGATCACCCCTTATGTTTCAAGAAATATTTGTTTGAAAAATGATGAAACAGAACACCAAGAAGAGCGTGACAGCATATACATCTCACGCCATTAAACTCAAAACACTAACTCCACGCTGTGCCCACCAAATTGCAACGGCAAATGTCTCAACATCTGCGTGGAAAACATAACCCGAAAGCCTCGGAAAAGACAACTATTATTAGACCATTAACCCACCTTGATTCAACATCTCGATGCCTTTCCCAAAAGTGGACCAGGCCCTCCCATAGGGCGAATGCATGTGGCATACCGCATTAAGGTCCGGTCGTACTCTGTGAATCGAAGAATGGATGATAAATCCTGCCGTGTTGACTTTCTGCTCCGTTTCTGTGAGAGGAGCGCCATCGTGATTCACGAGTATAAGATCTGCAACGGTGATGCAGCCGAAGTGCTTGGCATATGGGTCTATTGAAAGGTCATAATGATGTTATCAGTCAGTGTTGTCCTTTGTTTTGGATATGTAATGGGCATGGAGGGTTGTTGTTCCGCTACAAGCAAGACAGGGGATGCAAAATGTCGATGAGAGAAAAAGGAAATAAAGGGAAATCCAAAAGAGGAATAAGGGGGTCTTACTGATCCAGAAACAATCCGGGTTAATAGGGTCTGTCAACAAAATTAGGGTCAGTATGTCCACACGCATCCTGCAGGAGATGTTATGGTGCGTATCATTGTCTAGATACGTTTGCCTCTTTCAAGGTACATCTGTCACTGCCCATTCTCAGTCTGCCCTAAGAATGATGAGGGCCGTGTGCCTTGCGTATTGCAAGACCGAAAGAAATTCATGACGGGAAAGAGAGATACGACAATGGATACAACACCTCTCAAGCTGATATGCCCCGAAGCGCCATCCGCGAAACCCAGCTTTGCAAATATCCGAAAGGCACCGGCCATGTGGTTTTTGGCCCATCTTTGCTCTTCCTCTTTGGTTTTGAACGTGGGGATTTCATGTAAACCGCGGTTGGCGGGTTTGCCGGAGCTTGGAACGCCGCTGATGGCGGTTGCTGTTCCGGTTTCGGTTGTTGTTGTCGACATAGTTGACTGATTGATTGATTGCTTTGCTTTGAGGTCTCAAAGGTAGATTATGTCTACCGGAATGGTCTTTTTGATTCTGAGATGGCGTATTTTCAAACAATGGCCGTTGCTGTCGAGGTTTATATAGTAAGCGGTGAGAAGTATCCAGATATAACTTTATCAACCTGCTGACCTGTGGAAACGCAGAATGAAGAAAGGAGGAGAAAGCTGAGTTCATTAGAACTAGGGTATTTTAGGTTATACCCGGAATCAATTCCAACTAACAAGCTTTTCCCCTTGCTTGCTGGCGTCTGTTGACCACCTAGCTGCCTCTCGTTTCAATGCGGGGTATAAGGCCATCAAAGTGGTATTCAACTGAAATCCGACATCCGCCTTTCCCCCACCTTAGATTGGACTTTTGCTGTCGCAGCATTAATTTAAATTGAGAGGCACATTCGAGCTTCACCAACGCTGAATTGTTGAAGGCTTCCCTCCGGGGCCATTACTTCGGGCGGGACGGGGATGGCAGTATCTTTCCAATCTCTCCGACGTCTCGTGTATAATACTGCCTTGAAAACATCAAGAAATGTGAGAATTGATACCTACTTTTGCATGTCGAATTTTGAAGACGACGACGAGCGCAAGTCTGTACATTCGGAGCGAAATAACCCCGCACCTGCGGGGCTTATCGATAACGAAACGTCGTTAGTGGGCGAATGTGACGATGTACTATTTTCCCACCGCGATCCTCCTTACCTGCTGTAATTGAGTACTCGAAGACCCGCTCTCATAGAAGAACGGACTAGTTACTTTTGAGGATTCTCAGGTTACGTTACATTGCGGTTTCGAGTAATTGAACCTCCGATGTCACCGGCGGAATAGTTGGATCTACTCCATGGACAGCGTCGTTCCATGACTCATATAAATTGATACGCACACTTCCTGTATACGAAACAATTTGATAATTCTGCACTCAATTACATCTCTTGGAAGCAACTCGGAAGCAAACGCGAAAGTCCCTGGTCACGATCAAACATGTCAGCCCCCGCTACAGGCGCAAAGCCGAAAGTCCTAGCTCTTAGCTATCCGGCATACACAGACGAGGGGTACTTGGCTGATTTCAAATCAAAATATGATTTACACGTATTCTCCCTTTTGGATCCTCAAAACCAACGTATGTACATGTATAATTAACTTTCTACTCTAGGTACTAACCTCCCCATCCCGTGCGGGCGCCATCCCCGAAATTGCCCAGCTAGTCGCCCGCCATGGCCCTTTTGATGCCGTGCTGGTGCGCATGGGAACACTGCCCTTTGAACCCTTTGACGAAGGGCTATTCGGCGCCCTCGTCCCCCACTGCAAAATCATCGCCTCCGCCTCAGCAGGGTACAACGAGTTCGACGTTGACTGGATGACTCGCAACAAAATCTGGTTCTGCAACACGCGCAATGCGGTGTCAGAGGCAACAGCAGATATGAGCATGTTTTTGATTCTGGCGGTGTTGAAGAATGCGATGGTGGCGGAGAGGGCGGCTAGGGTGGGGAGGTGGAAGGAAGGGCTTGTGCCAACGAAGGATCCGAGGGGACTGGTGTTGGGGATTGTGGGTATGGGGGGTATTGGGAAGGTATGTACAGATTATATTGAGGCGACTTTCTTTATATATTGAAAGCACCTTTCGATTCATGCATGTTTTACCATGGGTCTTGTCTCTGTGGGTGAACGTATTGCGGAAGTAGGGTGGATGACAGTGGATATTAAGATACCCGCATTCCTATACGGTATACAAATGCATCAGTAGAGTACTAACATGAAAGAGGTCAATACCATCAGCACCTTGCCCGCAAAGCGCTCGCCTTCAACCTGAAAATAAAATATTACAACCGCACCCAGCTTCCCGCGGATGTCGAAGCACAATATTCCGCCACGTACTGCTCCACGCTCGACGAGCTCCTCTCAACCTGCGATATCATCTCCATTAACTGCCCACTAAACGATGCCACGACAGGTCTAATTGGCCGCAAACAGTTTGCCAAAATGAAAGACGGTGTTTACTTTGTGAACACGGCGCGGGGTCTGATTGTGGACGACGATGCACTTGTTGAGGCGCTGGAGAGTGGGAAGGTGAAGATGGCCGGGTTGGATGTGTTTCCTAATGAGCCGGAGATTCAGTATGTTGCCAGTTTCTTTCTTTTCCATCTCCCTTTTCCAATGTTCTGAAGGGGGCCATGAGAGGAAACGCTTACACATGTCTTCTGAATTTAGCCCCTATTACACCACCAGCGATAAAGTGATTATTCAGCCTCATCTGGGCGGACTGACGGATGGAGCCTTTAACCTGTCCGAGAGGGAGTGTTTTGAAAATATCAAAGCGTGTCTTTCAACGGGAACGCCTGTGGCACCCGTTAACCACGTAGATAGATCGCAGGCTGATTGATGAGGGACTGAGCTGTGCGTTGAAATGATAAGGGGGGAGTACATATAGCTGTCACTGCTCTCTCCTAAGGCCTACCATCTCCACTTTGTATGTTGAGAGATCAGCTTAAACTTTGGAAAGAACTCCAATTGCAATTTTAGAAGTGTGGGGGGTAGCGAAAAAGAACATGTGAAATAAGACTGGCAAGAGCAGCCTGTTGTATGTAGTCTTGCTTCGGACATGGGTAGATTCAGGCACCTATTATATAGACCTTACTTGCACGTTATTCATCAAGTTCCCACCATTATACATGTTGTCAATGACGCTTGCCGCCATTAATGCATAAGCAATTTCATCATCATCATCATCATTGCCATTAAGAAGCGTTATATCTAGATACGAAAAAAACTCATGTAATCCCTCTTTTCGAATAAACACTTAACACAATCATAGTAATGAAACAGACGAGGCTGCTCATTGCAATTCCACCTATCCACGACGGCTCCGCCCTATCCCTCAACTCAATTGACGTTTTGAATAGCACAACCCACGCCTGACTCCCCCAATGCAGCACCCCGCCGGTACACCAACAACTGTCAAAAAACCCCACAAGCTCCCACAAGCTCGTCAGAATAAGCCACAGCGCATTGGCCGCCGCAAGCCACTTGCCTGCCACCCGCGTTATCACCGCCAGCGCACATACACACTCATGCGCGGTGCTGCGTACATACGACCTTATTAGTCGTGGATTGTCCGCGTATCGGCCCCCATCATCCATAAATTCGCGCTGATATAGTAGCATGGCCTGATGCGAAAGGAAAGCGGAGCTGAGCAGCAGGATGAAGGTTGCGGTGCTGAGGACGCCGTATAGCAGATAGCTGCCAGAGCGACAGGCCAGACCGCGCACTTCAGTTAGATAGCTAATCACCATGGCGGCGCCGGTGGTACCCCATTGTATAAAAACGGCTGTGCCGACTGCGACGGCGATCTTTTTCCAAAAGCTTGAATCTAGGTCGGACCATTCGGGATAGGCTTTTACGGAGGTTTCCTTGTCCAGGCCGCAATACCGGGCAACAGCTTCGGAGACTATTTCGCCGCCTGCAGAGTGTTCTGTGGGAGGAAGCGTCCGCGCCCAGCTCTGCGGTCTGGGATATTGCTCGGAAAGGGTGGTGGGAGCCTCTGAATGGGCTCCTGAGGAGGACCTGCATCGCGATCCAGCTCTAGATCTGGAACTAGGATGCAAAGGTGTTGCGAGAGAAACTTCCACTCGTACAGGGGATTGAGATCGGTCTCGGCGGGTGGGGGTCCTAGAGCTTCGGACTTCATCGTCGTTGTGGTAATCACTAGCGTTGCTCGTGCGACCACGCCTTTCAGCAATGTTGCGCGTGTCAATCTCTGGTGCTACTGCTATGGCCTCATCTCTTTCCACTCTCGTCAGTGTGGCCTCGAAGGCAGAAGCAACTGTTTCGGCTAGTTGCCACCACGTGAAGATTCGTGCATAATTGAAGATAGGGGCCTGGTTCTTTTCGTCGCCGTTTATATTACCACCCCGCCACCCTGGGGGTATGATGGTATCCGCTGGGTTTATTTCAGCGACGAGGGTTGGGTTTGGATGTGGGGGAATGGTGAGGCCAGACCGTACAAGCAAACCCCGTTGACTAATTGGTACGGGATACGGTTTACCAGCCGCACCAGATAGAGGTGCTTGGTACGCCTTCTGCGCATCCAGGGCTTCCTCAATCGTATTGGCATTCGCCTGAGTACCAACCAATACCCACCCTGTAACGACTGGAACTAACCAAATCCAGAGCGTTCCTGAAGATAGAAGCAGAGCTTCAGCCGGATCGCCAACCGATTCGCCGTAGGATGCGGCAATGGTGAACAGCCATGCGATAACGGCCAACATCGTCTGTGCGATTAGGGAGAAGGTGACGGGGCGCCTTGTCGCGCTCAGGCGTTCCTTAAGCTTGAGCCACCACGGGCGATTCTCGGGCAGGACTACTAGACTGCTAAATTGTCCTTTGTGTTGGAGGATCCGGATCGGAGCCTGTTGGGATTCTTGCAGAAAATGCAAAGCCGCGCGGACAGACTCATGATATCCTTTGTGTAGGTCGTTTATCTCTGTAAATGCTGGCGGGTGCAGCAATCTGTGAAAGCGGCTTGTTGCCCAGTGAGCATTCAAAACTGTTACCATTAGGGAAAAGGATATGAGCATGGGACTGCCCAGGGCAAGACAAAAGCTCATGAAATTGCCAGAGCTACTGCCAGTTTCATAGGGGAGCTGCGCGGTGAGGCCAAGCCAGGGAAGTAGATAATTCGTGGAACCCGCGCTGAATGTTTGGAAGCTGAATTGCTGGAAGAAGCATTAGTGTCGGGCTGGAGAAGATAATACAATCAAATGTATATCAGGCCCAAACATACCATAGGGAAGTTTGATCTGCTACAATACTCATGGCAGGTGCTCAGATCGATGCCCCAGACATCCCATACACCATTTTCCAAGCGAACGGGCTTCGTGCCCTGGGCTCCGACTAGACCTTTTGCAATGCGCCCCAGGTCTCCGCTTTTCAAGCGCATAATGCATTTCGAAGCCCAGCCCGCAGTCTTCGAAAACGGCTCCAGAAAGTTCCTCACGTCATTTTCGTCCATCTTCGAATAGTGAGTGTGATAATCACAAGCAGAAATGGTCCTTAGAAAAGAAAGGTCCAATATGATGGTTCTTTCGGCCCTTACATAGAAGTTGAATATAATTGAGAGAGAGCCCACGGCGAGTGCTTATTCCTACGTATCGGCAACAAAGCTGCGCCGCCGCCGTCTGAGGGCGTCATGCGGCTCCCAAAAAGGCAAATGTCAATGCCTATCTTGGCATCTCCAGGCATCACCATATCAAGCCTGGTTGCGCACTGATCCCTCCCTGGTTCTCTGTAGCAGCAGGTGGTGTGTGCTGCGAGTAAAGTCTCATGGCATGAGGCTCATCAAGAATGCTCAGCACCAACCAAGTTAACGGACGCGATGGACTTGCCAGGGGTTTGACAGGTGATAGACAGCTCTAAACTGTTATGGGGATGGCTTGGTCGGCGTATCAATTGCGCATCCGACATTGTTATGAATAGCATGCGATGGCGGGCTGCTGCGCGCGGGGTTACTGAATTGCTTGATGCGTTCCCATATTATTTCCGAAAACACCATATAAAGGCTTGATACCATAACCGGAGAACTACACTACTGGTTGCAATAATGTATTCAGCATTCCCCCGCACGGTAGAGCGCAAGACTTGCTGAATCAGAATCTTGGTGGCCCAGGAGATTGGTCCACTTAAATAAATCTCCAAAAAAAAGTATATAACTCACAGCGGCAAAATGCTGAATTATTGACCTCCGCCCAGCGTTCAAAGAATTTGTTTCAAGAATGGAATTGGCGTGTTGATAATGACACCAATGAAGGCTCACCACCAAGGCGAACAATAACGTCCGAGAATAGTAATAATGAACAACGTCAACGAGGTTCGATATGGCCGTTTACTTCAGACAACCGTCTGAGCCATTTTGCCAGAGGCAGCTAATAATATCTTCAAATCTCCGTTTCATTACGGACGTTGTCAGTATACATTGGTAATGCCATGTGAGAGTCTCAAGTCGGAGTCAACTTTCAAGACCTACACTGCGTATGTGGGCTTGCGAAGTTGCGATTCACCATCACCACGATAATATATACCGTCCAGTACTCCGTAACAACACTACTGGATCACAATTCGCTGCAAATCTCCGACCATGTGCGGACATAGTGGAGGTTTAACGGTTTAAACGGAGCTGGCATGAACAAGTGTCAAGCAACGAATAAGCAAATGTGGAGACTTCTGGGCTTCTGGGGACAGCGATCCCTTCTCGGCTCCGGATTTCGAATTCGCGCAATAATGTTTAGTTTATTCGGCTCCAACGATAATAATGAATGTCAAGGGGTCTGTCTGTCAAGCGATAGTGCGCTTGTGCCGCCGATCTCACGCGACCAAAATGCATATAAGAGAGCTATGATCCATCCAATGACAGGTAGATCGAAGGAGAACGGCAGACAATTTGATCAATTAGTAGTGTTGGAGCAACAGTGCGTATTTATTTGTCCCTTATCCCAGGAATTGAGTGCTCAACACAAAGGATATCCGCTAATCCGCATAAACAGATATTCACACGACTCATGAGCTGCTTCAGGTTCCTATTAGAAAATATATAGCGCCCCTACCTCACTCCTGACCTCGGGAGGAAAAGAATTCAACCTCAGCAAACATGCTATCCCTATCGCGGTCTCTGCCTCTTCTATGCTCAGCATACCTACTACTCATCAATATCTTCCTGTCTATCTCCCTGGTACAGGCCGCCCCCGCCCTGGTGGAGAAGCGGAACGCCGCTAAGCACGTCTATGCCATTGCCCATAAGGTCTTGACAGTTGAAGCTCTCGAAGATGCGATCAATGATGGCGCCAATGCAATCGAGGTTGATTTGACTGCATGGAAGAAAGGGGATAAAACGGGCACGAAGAAGTCGAAATGGATGATGGATCATGACGGGGACGGGAAGAATCACGGCGATACGGCAGAGAAGGTGTTCAAAGCCGTTGAAAAGCTGGTGGAGGACAAGAGAACTGTTGCGTTTTTCGAATTCGATATTAAAAACCCGGACCACTGCGAGGCCGACGAGGACTGTGGAATTGATGCGCTGAGGAAGATGGCAAGGAAGTATTTGCAGCCACATGGTGTTCGGACTCTCTATAGGTTCCAGTCTAAACATACCAAGACAGAAGACTTTAAACGGATATCGGCAGATCTGAATGACGATGAAGCCGTGACTGTCAGCACGGCGACAGATGGCGTGCTCAAGGCCTACAAAGATGCAGGCAAGGAAGTCCCCAAGGAAAAGAGAATTATGGATTACGGCTTCACCGGGCTCGACAAGGAAACGGGATTCGGTACTTGCAAGGAGAAGAAGAGCAAAAAGCTCTGCACCCAGATCGTCCAGGCTGTCAAAGCGAGGGATGACGGAAAACTCGCAAAAGTAATTGCGTGGACGGCTACCTCCGCCGACACCAAGCGTGTCCTCAAGCTGCTGGACAAGGGGCTTGATGGCATCGTCTATGGGCCCGGCCATAAGGAATACAAGAGTTCCAAGGACACCAAGGCCATGTTGAAGGCTATTAAGAAATGGATTCACGAGCATTCTGACTCTCATGTCTTTGGCGGCCAGCGTGACGCGCCTTGGGGATAGATATTGCCTACTACTCTTCAACTTCTATACTGGCTCATCGTTATCAGCCCTGGTGTCATGTCATCGTACATGTAGATGTACATGTACACGAAAAATACCGTCCAAGTCCTTCGATCAACAAATATGCCCTTCATATCACGATTTCCCCAAGCACAGGATTCTCCGGTGAATCTTTCCTTATTACGGAGAATCCCAAACAAACCCCCGCGGGTTCGGTGGACATGCAGAGTGGCAACGCCTTAGCTCGAGAGCTGATATAAATTCGAAAGGATTTGGATTCTAGGCGATTTTTCTGCTATTCAGCAAATTGGGCAAGTGAAGCAATCAAACAATAGTAAGAAGTGATCACTTTCTCTCTATCATGGCGATGACAAGCGCTCACACGGAAACTGTCAACTGATGTTTTTATCCATCCAATTTTCTTTTTGCTAGATTCTTAATAGACTTTGGATTTTAGAATAAACGATGTTTATGTAGAATAGTCATCGATATATGTAAAAGATTTGCAATTAATGAGTATACCGTGGAATTCATTTCAATAAGTGCATTCACTCATTCATAAAGTCTCATACATAAACTGAGGAATTCAAGCCTCAAGTTCAATTGTACTGTTCACCTGCTCATTGCCAGAGTGTCACTTAATTCTCATCATACATATCATGTTAACCAATTGCAATACTGCCATTTTTCCGAATTTTCTGCTGTTGTCACAGTAGATTTGAGCAGAAGACTGCAAGTCCCTGATCAAAGAGTATAACACTAATCTGATTTTGGAGAGTTAAGTTGACATCATGCTGACATGTGTCTAAACATTCAAATGTGCTGACAATTTCCACAAGTCTTGCAGTAAGCGTGTATTTAATATTTGAATTTGCAACATCTAAATGTGCATTGCGTACATCAGTTATTCAAAGCTGACAGAGAAATGCAAGAAAGGTAAATAATTTAAATGTAAGACATTAGATTTAATAGAGGTCAAAACTGACAAAGTGATTAATTATATGTACACGAAATTCTTCTGAACTGATAGCTTGCTTTCTTTTGTGTGGTTATTAGGTAAAAAGGTAACACAATCAACGATGAGGTAGGTGGGCGTGGATGGTAGATAAAAATCTAGAAGAGACAAGGCAGCTTGCGCGTGCAGAGGGAAGCAAATGAAGCGTGTTCAGTAATTAGGCACCTTGTTAAATGTGTTCGGGGGGAATACCAAAGCTCTTCTTTTTCCCAATCTTTTCCACGCAACGTTTTCACCAGACAAACGAAAACTCTCCTGCAAGTGATGATACATATACAATTCAAGATGACTTAAAAGTAGGAGACACATGAAGAACGAGGGGAAACAAAAAGAAAAATGAATAAATCCCACACAAACATGTATTCAATTGCATCTGGTATTTAGAACACGTGGGTCTGCAAGGCCATTGACAAAGACGACAAAAGAGAGGCAGAAATACAATCGAGAGGAAACAGTAAGGGGAAATCTGCAAACATACGCACGAGGGGAAGAGTGGAAAGGGAGGAGGGAAAGAGATATCAGGAGCAAAATGAGACAGGTAAAAGAGAAATGACAAGGTAGTACACACCTGGGTAACTCGAAAATAGAAGAGGAAAAAAAGTATCCCCAAAAATTTGAAGAATGAGAACAAAATACAAGGAAATTCGATGATAGCAGAAGAGGGGCCAAAAAATCCATACCCTGACCAGCGAAAAACAAAAACAATGAAGAAGATGAAGCCTCGCTATCGTTCCCAAGCCCGTCGATGTAGAGTGAACGGCGCGGGGAATAAGGAACCGACGCCAATGAGAAAGAAAAGGGTAGGCGTGGGGAATCAATAAGGGGAGGTACATACGGAGAGAGTAGGGCGATTTGACAAATACGGCAAATTGGACTACTCTTAAGGCAAAAGGGAGGAAATCGTCAACAACACGCAGAAATACCTGGATATACTGAACCCCATGATGTAAAGAAAAAAAACCCATCGAAAAGATATTACCCAACACTTTCTGGTCACGAGCTTTCTTTCGTGAGCTGTAGTAGATCTTGGAACCTTTCTGCGTCTATTTCCGAAAATATTAAGAAATTATGCTGTCAGAGCGGGACTGAGGACCAAGGTTTCTTCATGTCGTCGTAGTGTGTCGTCTTGTAATGAAGCGCTGAACTAGAAGCGAGTCCTTCAGCCGTTGAAATTTTGAGACGTGAAATTAATGCCTCTGTTGGACTCCACGCATCCTGGGGGATATCATATATGGCAGAAAAAAAGATGGAGCGGCATCTTGAAAGGAATGGCTTGGTTGAACGAGAGAGCTTTGCCGTTGACACGGCGGGTGTGGGGTGTCCGTAAATTACACCCTCAATTGCCAGTAGCATAACTAGTTCTACCATGCCCAGATCTTGAGCTACAAGTAGGGGGAAATGTATATATTAGTAGGTGTTATCGGATTGACGCACACGAGTCAAATACTCACAAGAGAATCCCAGGATCCTGTGCACAAGCTGATTCCATCGTTGCTGACACCTAGACAGCTGACACGGTTCTCGTGGCCGCTCAAAGAACCAACCTTCTCTCCTCTTAGAACATCCCAAACCTGGTTGAACAACCCCGTGTTAGCTCAATTACCACGGGTAAAACGAACGGAACGGTAACAGTTGACATACCTTGCACTCATAGTCATCGTAGCCAGCAAACAAGAGTCGTCCAGAGACTGAGAAGCCGACGGAAGTGATACCACAAAGGACTTGATCGCTCTGTATATGATAAAAAAAGTCGCGTCAGCCGATTTTCTTCAATGAAACAGTCGTCAAATGAGATCTGAAGATTGGGCGCGCAGAGCGTAAGGAGAAAACGCTTTATGCAATGCGACATCCAACCAATGCGGCTGAAAAAGAGGACTGATATTACCTGATAAGTGTTAAGTTCCCTATCTGCACGGATATCGAATAGGCGGCAGGTGGTGTCATCCGACCCAGTACCGAAAGCGTTGCCATCGGGGAAGAATTGGATGGCGTTGATATCGGACTCGTGACCGGAGAAAGTCTGTACGGACTTGCCAGCGCGGATATCCCATAGTTTAGCAAAAGCATCGCATGCGCCAGAGACAAACACATTGTTGTTTGTGGGGTTGATGCTGATGCTCATAACATCGCCCAAATGGTCGGCAAACTCCGTAACCTTGGTTCCGGTTTCTATATCCCATAGCATACAGGTCATGTCGCCGGAAGAAGTGATGATTCGGCGATCATTTATAAAGCGACAGCACGATAGATATCCTGTATGGCCGGACAACTCTCGAGCGACACGGGTAGGGCCTTCTCGGGAGGAGAGGTTGTAAATAGAGCAGATGTTGTCGAGGCCACCACAAGCAACGTAGTTACCGCTCGGGGCATAGGCGCAAGTCATCACCCACGAGGATCGGAGGGGGATAGCATGAACTTTATTTGTTGTGTAGGCATCCCAAATAATGAGTTTTCCGTCTTGGGAGGCAGATACCAAGTGGCGTCTGTCTGTCGACCAGTGCATCGCATAGATTTTGGCCAAATGTCCCTTCAAGTTCCGTCGCGGCCTCATTCCAATTCGTGGGAGGGGATCCGTGTTGTTCTGTGCGACCTGACGAACTGCAAGAAGAAAATTATGTCAGTTAATCGGGCAATGAACGGAACAGAGTAACCTCGGGATGGGACGAGCCTGGGCGCAGGCAAGCAGATGCGTGATCTCACTGGCGACGCCCATGGCTCGTCCATGAGGAACGAACGAATCCAGCAAACAGAATCCGTACAGCTCAGACAGAAACAAGAAAAGAGAAAGGTGAGGCGGTATATCAAGAATTGGGCGAAGGGTCGTTCTTACGCGAGGTGTCGGCAAGCTCATCTTTCCTACGCTTGATGCGATCCTTCAGGCCCTCTGCCTCGCGACGGGCAGCCGTGATCTTCGCCTGCATTTGCTCGCCGCTCAAATCGGCCATGATGAATTAAATCGACCACGAAAAGGCGAGGATAGGTCAATTGGATGGAATAACGGGATGGAATGGGGTGAAGAGAAGACAGTTGAGTCTTGACAGGTGGTAAAATTTGACGATGATGGGTCGATCAGGGGGGTTGAGGTGAGTGGTTGGGAGGATGGTTCAAGTGGTGTGGAAACGAGAGAGCGACGGAGCCGGGATTGCACCGCTATGGGCCAGTGGACGGCTGCTTAGGACAGGATGCAGGACAGTGGTGCCGTTAGTGGAGAACTGGTTTGAACTTGGCCCTCCAACAGTAGCGAAGAGACTCAAGACAAGTCAGGGACAAGGCAAGGGCCTTTTTGATAGCCCAGAGTTTGTCTCCCTAACTAGTAGTAGGTATCTATCCACAGATGTCAGAGAGAGAGACGATGGCCACACCAAGCACGGGGGGCAATGAGGCCAGGTATGGCTGGAGGGACGACAGGATATTGGTCAAGGAAGGAGAGAAATAGACTGTGTGAGGACCCTAGCAACAGGCCGAATTGAGGTGAGAAATGGAGATAGAAGGAAAAAGGAGAGGCAAGGGAGGTCAGAAGTGGGAGGAGTTGAATGGAGGAAGATGTGGTGAGGTTGAGGAAGAGAGAGAGACGAGTGAGAGAGGGAGACAGAGAGAGTTGGTCGTTTAGGTTAGGGGAGAGCTGTATTAACCGTATTATTCTGTACGGTAATAATAATACACAGTGGGTTATATATGCACGGTATTACCGATACCTTGTTTGTGCATGTGCGCTGTCAACCTAGGCAGGCATGTATGTATGTTTGTATGTTTGCCCCGGTATCGTGTATTGCCCCGTGCTGACAACCATGGAATTACGCCGCGGACTCGCTCGGTTCTCCTGTCCTCCGTATCCACTCTGCGCTGTTTCTGCTGTATTGTATTGTACTGTACTGTATTATGCGATACAGCATCAAGTGCTCATTGACTCTTTGTGTGCCAAATTGCTTGCTTGCTTCCTGCAAACTCCAAATAATAATAATAATAATATCAATTGTTATGTTATCGATCCACAACATCAAACATCTTCTGGTTCAAACCCATTGCTGTTCCCAAGGTTATTTCCGACGTCACAAATACCAATAATCTACCCAACGGGGCAAAACACACTCCTTTCGCCTTCGCGCGCCTTGGCAACGTCTAGCGCCGCGTTGAACCATCCGATATCACCTCCCTTGAGCCCATCATGCTGCAACTCCTGAAGAAACCAGAAACAATGAGCTGTTGGAAGGTACCTGACCATTCTTTGCTTTGGCAATGACCTATCATAGCTGCCATTGCATTCAAACTCAGCAGAATATATATCGTCATCATCATCATCATCATCATCATCATCATCAACGGGTGCCTAGGTAACTGACGGGTATGTCGCTGGTGGGTACGGCAAAAGAAATGAAAGTGTTCATCATTTTAACTTGCCGGGATGATCTTTCCCGCTGGCCCTGGCTCTGTCTTGTCACTTGCATGCCCTGTTCGTTCTGTTGGCATTATTTGCAAGCCTGTATGTAGACTGCCCTGTCTATCTATCTCAAGGTTTGTCCGTCGTCGCCGTTAGTCAGGCATGATGGCATTGGACGCCTCCAGCAGCCATAAAACCTTCTACGCAGTAGTTCCCGTCAAATACTTCCACCCCGCTAACAGCTTGTTTCTGGAAGCATGACATAACGCGGTTGTGATTGAAACAGCGGCGATAATGGAGAAAAAAGAACAAATTTTACTGGGATTTCATTTCAATCATTGAAAGCTCATTACTTGCGACACCAAAAAGGGCAAATGATATATAGAATATTGGGGGAAGGAAGAAAAGGACGACCAACTGGAGACACTCGGTTTGTTACCTGATTCATCTCCTGCATGATGCTGACAGCTTGCCTCGTGCAAGTTACCTGCTCGAATACGGCTGAATCCTAACGTATGCATGAAGAAGTTTGTTGACGTACGCAACTTGCAAGAAGCTTTACCGCGGGTAACTAGCCGCATACAATCATTACATTCATTGAAATAATATCAATCACTTTCTCGTTTCAGTTTCCAACCCCCTTTTTTCTGAAACGGCGGCGGACCGGCGGTGGACCAACTTCAAAAGCGCAAAAGAGAAGCGCCCCCAGATCTGGAGACCTTAAGTGTCAAGCAGCCAATGATGATGTTTCCTTCGCCTGCAGACTGCGTCTATCATTATTCTGACAGGTTTTGTGCATAATAATTACGCAGTAATTTAACGATATGTCCATGTTGTGGAGGGCCTGTTTCCTCTTTTCAAGAATAACATCAGCAAGTGAGCTTAGCATTTTTGAAATCAATAGCAATATTGCATCGGGCTTGTTGAATGCCAAATTGGATTTTGTCGTCCTCATGCTCTTCGCTTTGATCTTGCGCTTGCTTGTTTTGAAGAGAAATTCCCCTAGGACCGCTTCTTCCATCTAGCCTAGAGATTAAGTCATCTGGCTGACGATTCATAGAGCAGCACACTTCAGATTTGTACATCTACATGTGTCTGACTTCTTGATGAGGATTGCCTTTCTATAGATCATCGCGACTTCTTCAACAGGATATTGCATGATGGAGCCTGACATCCACACAGATGCTCTGCAAATGATGACTAATCCTTAAATACTACTATGTGTTCATGAATGTTCTGCTTTGGCTGTTGTGATTGAGGGACAGAAGAAGACATCTACAGAACCTAGCTGGTTAAAGAAAATGACAATCTGGTTAATCAATTGTGCTTCTAGGCTAATGATACACAGAATCACAAATGAATGCATTTCACATAGACTCTCAATGTTTGAGAGGAGCTGAAGGTTTCAATTCAAACTGTCAGCTTTGAATCTTATATCATGACACTCATTCTTCTCATTCAGCCAGATAAGCACAGATCTATGTCTCTCAGAACTGTGTCTGGCTGTATTCACTGCAGCAATGAGCGTAGATCAATTTTCTTGAGCACTCTCCCAAGACTACAAAGTCGGGGACAATGTGACAGAGTTAACAAGATAGAAGGGACCGTCTTACATGAAACGAGACACTTCATTGACCAGCCAGGCATAACTAGAAGCCAATTCCTGATCTTCACCCATGGGCCAAAACATATTTTCAACACATTTCAAAAGAAAATCTCATGTTTGGAGATGCTAGGTGCTGCTATGATAGAGCCTTTCAAAAATCATAGTCAAAACTCACCACGCTGGCGCAGGAGCAGAGCAGTGTATCTTTCGGGAAATCGATAATTACAAAGAATCTCTCCTTACGGTGTCTTCTGCTCGAAATGAGGGAGGTCGATATACGGGCCCGGAGGACGCAGTCAAATTAATTCTGCAGGCCATGGTATTTGCCAGCTGGAGGGACGAAACGGGTGGCTAAGCTTTGTTGTTGAGATTGGCCTCTCAGAGAGTGCCCAATGGTGGTTGACCGCACCACTACAACAGGAGGTTAAAGATGACATTGACAATAGCAACTTGGAATGCAGCGTCACAGGCCAACAAGAAGGAAGCCCAATTGAATATCAGTTGAAACAAGGCAAAATATTCCAATCATGCAAGATGAGCAGGGTCAGGCAAGTGGAATCATAACACCCCTTGTGTTGCCATCTGAAAACGTGTTCCTGCGGGATCCTATTGCTAGTAATAAAGAGGGGAAAATCCTCTGTTTCCACAGAGAAAGAGGTTGAGGAGCTTGATTGAGTGGTATGGAGTGCGTAAAAACGACGGACGAGTCAGATGAGGAGACATATAGAGAGTTTCACAAGAACATGTGGTGACTTGGACGAGGATTGAGGATGGCCACGAACACCGGTGGTGATGCTGTAATGGAAGATGCGCTTTCTCCCTTCTATATAGCTTTTCTCTCTGTGAGGTATGCCGGTAGACGGGCCATGTTTAGGTATCCATTCCTTTTTCCAGTTAAGGCTTTAGCTGTACGTTAGCCATGCTTTTGCCATCTTGTTCAGATACTTACTTGCTGGTAGTTGCTGCAGATGTAGTAGAGCTAATAATAGCCCGGTACTGTGTTAGGTAATTACTTAGTCATCTTGTCTTCGCCTCCACCGCGCCGCCTGCTGGGCTTGGCGGGCTTGGCGGGCTGTCTGGCTGTCTCTGGCTCACTCATCCATCCCTCGCCCGTCTCTCGCCCTCTCATCTGCCCATCCATCCCTCTCTTGTCTCAGCATCGATCAATCTTTGCATCTGTTCCATCTGCTTTCTTTTTTCCCTTCTCTTTTCCATCTATCCCATCCTCTTCGCTTTCTTTTTGCTTCTCTCTTCAGATACCCCTCCGCCACGTCTGTGTCGTGGTGGTCTTTTCTTTTAACGCTTTTTTTTGGGCTCTCTTCCCTCCTCAGTAGGGCGTTTCGAGGGACATCTGTTCCCCCTCCTCTCTCCCCTTTACCGTCATCGTCTACCACCGTCAATTTATGGTCAGTACACTTTATCACTATGATATCCATCTTCATGTCTTCTATTTCTCAGCTACCCTGCGTTATGGATCATTTTCAGCGCAAATAACCCCCTATTCGTGCTCGATCCGTTGTGCCAGAGAGAGCTCGAAGATGCCCAGAATTGCACCTGATGTCGAAGTCAGCCATGGAAAGTCAATGCTAACAATATATCTTTATTATTATTACAGCATTATCTCCCATCTTCTACAACACAATAGGTTTCATTCGGCCAGACAACCCAGCACCACACCACACCTATCCTATCCTATTGAAATCCCCCCCATCCGCCCCTATAATGTGCTCCCGTACCGCCCCTGTCTATTGAGGTTTCACAACGGCTTTTACCTTTTGCGCCCATCGGTTTCTTCCCCGGACAGTTACCAACACTTATACCCTCCGGAGCTATTCTTTGACAGTTGTGTTGTTTTCTGCCTGATTTATTATAATTCGATGTAGACTGGGCAGTCTACACGTGGTTCTGATATATTTTTATACACCTGCAAGGCTCCTCTTTTTTATCAGGTAAGGTGCCTCCGAAACACACGCAATAGCCTTTTCATATTTTAACTCAGCCTTGCAGTTTTATAAACCTAGAGCGTTTGAATCCCCCGATTTTTGATTCAGTACAGCAACTTATCATCGTCATCATGCGGGAAGTAAATTTCAGCATCCCAAGCGTTAACAAGGCGGCGGTTAACATTACGACTACCCTATACGACCGGCGCGCCCTTGACTGCACGTCAACCCTCCCACTCATAAACTCACTAAATCACCTTGCCTATCTCACCACCTCATCCGCTAGAATTCGTGATATACTTACCGTCGATGGAGGGATTGAACAGCTAGTATGTATCCTAAAGGAGGGCAGGAACAAGGAATTGATGGAGGTGTGGAAATGGAACTTGGCCTTCCTCTGTGTTGTCAATATCGGTGTCCGCGGCACAGAGAACGTGAGGACAAGAGTCGTCGAGGCAGATGTTGTGCCAGTGATTGCTACCATTCTCGACAATTACATTCGCGTGGTCGATAAGTTGAGGGCACGTGCTGATGCAGAAGCCCGAAATAACTCGAGAATCAACAAGTCATCATCATCCCGCTCGCGCGACACCCGTCCGTCCGTCTTTGAGGGAGCTGCTACTGCTTCAGAGCATCGCACCACCCGTCGACACGCCCCGCCTCCATCGATCGAGATCCCTCATCCATTCTCACAGGATACCCAGCACGGAGACTCCGGGGCGATGGAAATAACTCCATCTCCTCAGGTGATTCTAACCTCCCCGCCAGAACGGACGACCTTTTCCCACGATTCCCGTATCACCAGAATACGTGAGTTCCGTCACCATTTCGGCGCGCGCCGTCACCGGGCTATGCAACCTCTTGCAACTGCTGTCCCTCCTGTCGATGGTTCCGATGGATTTGGTCTACGACCGGTTCGTGACGCTGATCGGTTACCCTCTATGGTTCCAGGCCTACAACCGGGGCTCAACTCTCAACCAGAATCCCCAACCACGCCCCACGCCATTGCTGAGCATCAGAACATTGCCTCGTTAAATGATAGAGCAAGAAGACGCCCGCCAGTTCGTCAACAACATTCGGCCTCGGGTGAATCTGACGATGCGAACGGAGATGACGTTGTCATGACGGACGATCCATCGCCCCATCATGTTGCTGAGCCCATAGTCGATGTACAAAACGGTATGGAAATAGATAATGTTGGCGAAAGCGGCTCGATGCTCGACGGCAGCTCAGAAACCCATGGAATTGCGATGCCTAACCCATCTGAAACGCCTGAAGCAGAGACATTCAACATTACGCACCCGTCCGCAATTGATGTTAGTATAATAAACACGGCGACCCAGCCCGAAAACGACACAACTGACCTTTCTCCCGTCCGTCATAACAATATGAACAACCCACCACCCGCTATCCAACAGACCCCTTATCCTTTTTACTTGCGCGATCGACAAGTACCCCTAAATGCGATGCCTCGAGATGAGGATGTGCTGATGGCCCTTCAACTTTTGGCATATGTCTCTAAATACTGTAATTTGCGGTCATATTTCCAGAAAACTCACTTGGTTCCGAAACTTAAACTGGGAAAGGATATTCACCTATTGGACGATGCCCATGGTCAACCTCAGTCTCCATTGGAGCCGGAAGAGGAAGAGGAATACCTTTTGCCCGACGATTTTAATATCTTCCCCCTTGTTGAGAAATTTACTGTACGGCACCACTCTAAAGAAATGCAATACTGGGCTTGCGTTGTGATGCGAAATTTATGCCGCAAAGATGATTCGCGAGGTGGCATTCGCCAGTGTGCGTATTACAAATGTGGAAAGTGGGAGGAATTTCAGCGGCAGTTTGCCAAATGTCGACGTTGCCGCAGAACGAAATATTGCAGCAAGGACTGCCAAAAGTTCGCCTGGGTGTACCATCGTCATTGGTGCCGCAACCCCGAAACGGAGGAGCAGCAGGCACAACAATCGCAGCAGCCGCAGCAGCCGCATTGACCTGCTGGACTATCCTCGCTTTCTCCACAGCATTACTTCTTACACAGCTCAGCTTTTCCATAAAATTTCCGCTTCCATCTCAAAGCATAGCATTGCATTGTCACCAAGGGTTTCTCGATTACTTCAAATCTAAGCACTTGACCGGGCTTCTCTTTTGTTTAAACTAGGCGATCATATACCAGTTTGCATTCGATACCTTTAACCTTCGCTTCCCTGGGCCATATCGACGAATTTTCTTGTACCATTACCCATCTTGCGCTAGCGTTTTTCTGTTCACGAAGTGGCCCCCATTCCATCGATTCGCTTCTATCTCGTGTTTCTTAAACCGCGCCTTTGGTGACTTGGTTCTCAACGCGTTGGTTTCAATTTTTCCCCTAACGGTTTTCGCCATCTGCGCCTCTTCTATCATTGGTTGGAAATGGGTCTGCAGCGACACATACAAGCGACCTCTGCATCTTCATTTTTGTTACGCATTCATTCCTGGCTTCTGTACATGCTGCTGCCTTTTCAACCTTGCAGGCTGGTTGCCCCTTGTTGCTCCGACAGCACTGTTTTCCTTTTACATTCTATCTAAACTAAAACATAGCTCCGGTACATCATCTTCATCTTAACTATAATCGCCCCCACATATTCACCTCGCGCCCACTACTTTTTCATATCACATCGGAGCCCGACCTTTACGCCTCATCACTCTTTGGCTACTTATTCTTGTCTTCGATGAAACCACAATACGAAAAGACGGTTTCGTCTGTGGATTTTCTTTTTCTACGATATACCATTCTGTTTATCTTTGGGTCAAGGGGATGGAAGGAGGACCATTGGAATGTATGGGGCAATGGGGTTAGCAGGGGGACTTGGGAAGGGGATTGGGAGCAGTGGATGGGTGGATGGACGGATGGATGGACGGATGGATGGACGGATGGATGCGACTTCTACAAGGTGCACGCGGCATACGTATTATATTTAAACCTATGTACTTACACATACATACTTGACATATTCCAATCTTGTTTCCTCTCTCTGTTTCAATTGAACCCGTTGTTTGATCCCATCGATGTTGTATGTCTTTGTAAACTTGAGAGTCGGCTGTCTATTTTGTTTGGTTAGACTTACAGCTTCAAACAATGCTATTGTTTGAATCTGAATACTTTTCGAGGCACAAAGGGGGCATTGTTAAGTCAATGGTTGTGGTGGTGGGGCATGTTATTCATTGAGCCTTGAACTTGCCGCAGCCAATTTTGATGCAAGGCCGCGGAATCTTCTCCAATGCTTCGCCTCGCCTCCAGATTTCAACCATCTATGTTCTTGTCAGACAGAAAGGCATCTATCCCGTATTTACGTTATTTGCATTTGCATATCCGAGACCACGTCCCGGAACAGAATTGTATGAACAATAATAAATATTCGTATGCCGTTATCATATACGAATAAAGCCCGAAAATCGTAAATGCAGAAGGGTACAGAATCA
>PDNB01000235.1:0-41316 GCA_002573585.1 Helicocarpus griseus UAMH5409
GCAGCCAGGACCCGTCAGGGGCGCCAGGCCTATCAGGCCCCCAGGGGTTGGAGGCTGGACCCAGAGGCAGCTCAGGCTCCTAAGCAGCTGGCCAGGCTCTATTATCAATTCAAAACGGGCCATGCCCCCACGGCAGCGTACCTGCACCGGATAGGGGCCCGGGACTCCCCAAGGTGTGGGGAGTGCTCTGAGAGCCGTGAGACAGTGGCTCATCTGCTCTTCAACTGCAGACAGTGGCGGAGACAGCGGGAGGCACTCTATAAGGCTCTGGATGAGGTCAAGGTCAGCAGGCCAGCCCCTACAGAGGAGGCCCCGGAGGCTCGTCTCTTTGCAGACCCAAAGGCCATCAAGGCACTGCTGGAGTTTAGAGAGGCTGTCAGAGCTTCACAGAGTGAGCAGCAGGCGGCTGAGGAGGCTCTACAGGGAGACAGCTGGGGTATAGAGGCCATGGAGGAGGATGAACAGGAGGGGGAGGGCTAGTGATACAGGGCAGTCTGTGGCAGATGAGGCCAAAATGTGAATGGTCATGAGGAGGGGGTAGACTGCAGCCGCCCCCAAAACGCCCTGCGCATTCAAGCGGTTTGGGGCGAGGAATATGCACTGATTAGCTTTTGTTTGAGCCCTATTAGAGACTATTAAGAGTGGCTTATAGAGGCTTAGGCCTCTATTAAGCCCTCTGAATGCTCGAAAAATTACCTGTGTCTGTCATAGCCTACGGCTGGATATGGACGTTAAACTTGATTAATAATAATAATAATAATAATAATAAGCTGTAAACTATAATAAATATTATAAATATTATTTTATTTCTTGTTATTTCTTTTCATTTTCTTCACATTTATCCAATTCAAGTAGTGTTTGTTCAATCTCTCTAGGGTCAGATATTGCCCATACCCCCCCACCACGCGCGGAGATTTTCCCAACTTCCTTTCCTACAAGATTTCTTCCGACCTTACCAGGTCCAATACCAATCCACCGCTTAACACTGCGTTCCTGATCCAAATACCGTATGCTGTCCCACCACCTCACAGTCTCCACACACTGTCTCGATAGAAGGTCTCTGAGATCACTCTTTGACTGAAAAGGCACTGCGGACACATTTGAAATGCAGGGTATGGAAGAGAACTGGATATCTGCTTGCTCGAGCGCCTGTCGCATATAATCTGCGGCTGGCTTCATCACCGGGCTATGAAAGGGACTGTCACTTCTTAGCCGAACAGCCCTCGGATCATGCCCACCAAACTGACGAAGCTGTACCAATAAATCCTTTATTCGTTCAATGCTTCCGCTGAGCACGATTTGGTTGTTGGAGTTTATATTTCCAATGGAAACCTGCTGTATCGGCGGTACTTCGTAGCTTGCATCATCGGTTGACCCATGTGAACTATGGTCCAGAAATTCATGAATCGTAGTAATCAAGTCGGCCAAGCGATCTGGCTCACAAACAAGCGCCACCATTCCATATGTTTCTCCAGTGAGTTGCTTGGCGTCCGAGGTGCATTGTGCCATTATTTCTGCCCTGCGTCGGACCATTTTGAGGGCCGATCCAAATTCTAGATAACCCCCTGCCACCAAGGCAGCGTATTCCCCCAGGCTATGGCCAAGAGTGACATCGAAATGCGCTCCAGTATCGAACCCAAAATATTCATCAAGGACACGAAGGATCAATATCGACATCGCCATTATTGCAGGCTGGGAATTCTCCGTCCTGTTAAGCTTGGAATTCGGCCCATGAGATATAATAGTCGAGAGGCGAACTTCAAGGGTGGCGTCCATTTCCTCCAGAAAGGGCTTGACGGTGGATGGGAAGGCTTCTAACCATGGGGTCGTCATTCCCACGCGTTGGACGCCATGACCTATGAATACTTAGCATCAAGCGACAGAAACTGTGGCGGGGCAGCAAACCAGGAAAGAATAAGGCAGTGTGTAGAGACGCGGAAAACACAGCAAGAAAATCACCCCCGGAGACGCGCTGATAAGAGGATGAAAGGGGATGATGGCATCTTGGAAGCTTTGCCTTGCTGCGTGTGGCTAGTCGAATTGAATTGAATAGTGAGGACACCATGAATGAGATTCCTGGAATGGGTTATAAATCATCGAATTGGTAGATGAAGTATAATCCCAGTAGCAAAGCACTACCAGCCCGACATATGTTCAGTTTCATGGGACGGGATGGGACTTGAGATGGCACGGGAGGGGAGCTGGACGATGCGATGCGGGGATAAAATACTGCCGCAGGTTGCCGCCAAGTCCGGAACGATTTTACAATACATTAAATACGGTATTGGAACTTACCATCCCGTAACCGACTAACTCAAATAAGCGCGCGCCGCGGCTCCACGGTTCACCCCCATATTAACCATTATCGATCTTACGCATGGACAATAATCAATCCATCCCAACATCCATCATTACCATTTCACACCTGTCATAATAATGCAGTGAACTGTGTCACTTCACCTTGCCTTATTCTTTGGGACAATGGACAAGCCGCAACCTATAGTGATGACGGATGGTTCGACTGAGGCTTCCAACAGTGAATCTAACCCGCCAGGTCCTGGGGATACTGCGGAGTGTACCGTTGGAATTTCGGCTCCTTTCCAATCTATGACGGGACAAAGCCCCCTCCTCGACCAATGTCTACAGTTTCTATCATCCGCTAACTCTGTTACTTTGTCAGCTTCGGCTGGAGTTGTTCTTCTGGTGGCCTACATATTTCTTGGGAGGCTAAGCTTGGTGTTGTGTGGCGTATTCGCTGGTGTCGTGCTTCACGCCTCCTGGGACAGTTTAAAAGAGGCTGGGGATGCATCTTTGAAATCGGACCTTTCTCTGAGGAGGCGGGAGCTGGGTATTGAAGTGGCTAATAGACTTCTAAGTTGGGATCAAACGAGGAACGCAGATACGCCTAGCGAAGAAACAATCTCTGGAGACATATCGACGAACGAGTTGGACTATTCGGATTTCCAGCCTGCAACTGCAGCAGCCTTGAATACACTTACCGACGCTATCATTCAGGATTACGTGCGGTAGGTGCACCTACACTGCTCATGATTCTCATAAATTTTACTAAGGCGGCATAGGTGGTGGTATGGACCCATCCTGCCATCTGAAACAAGTTTTCCTCAGTCTTGCCGCTCCAGTCTTACTCGTTTTATTGTTTCTATGTCCACGCACCTCTCAAAGAAGAGACCAGCAGAAGTTTTTCTCCATTTCGTCACCAATGCCTCGTCTATCGTCGTCGTGTTTCTGAATGAGCTCTCGGCCGCTTTGGAATCCGCTTCCGCAGCCCCAACCTCTACAGGAGATGCGGTATCTTCATACCTTCATAACTACCCCGACAGCAACCTAGCGAATGTTTTATCAAAGAATCAACAGCATGCAAAGCTCAGACTAGTTGCAACCGACATTCTACAAACCTTCCTCGAGCCTGCTTTATTCAAATGTGAACCGGCCAAGGTCTTTCTCCGCGAAGTGTTTTCGGGCGTGATATTAGAGAGCATAATTGAGAATTGCTCAAAACCAGAATGGATTAATGGGTGGATTGTGCGGCTTTTGGAGGAAGGAGAGCCGGAATTGATGAATGCAATCGATATCGGGGTTGACAGAGCTCGGCAAGATCAAATGAAGGAGTTTGCCGCTTCGTCTCCCACTCAGAACAATGAGACACCTGAATATACTTCCGGGGGGAGGGTTGCCGTTGGGGAACCTTCAAAATCTCAGGGGAACAAGGGCTTAACAAAGGCAGAAATTGAGATGGAAGAAGCGGTGAGAGAAGCAAAGCGCCTCAGTGCTATGATTGCCGTGGATAATTCTCGAAGGAGCAGCGAACGTACAGCGACGATTGAATCTGGTGGTGACAGCGATATTCGCATAAACTATTCTCCTAGTCCCAGTGAAACATATCCGGAAATGACCGCCTATTCGAGCAATGACAATCGAACTAGCAATAATGTCCTTACGAAACCCGAGACGTCAAGAAGTTCGAATGAACCTGACGACGTCCGAAAGTCAACGAATGAACCACGTTGGAAACGGGAAGGTATGATATTCCAAATTATTGTCGAGTGGTCTTCATTCTCCCTACGATCTTTCCCACTCTAGTGGTCATAGTAAGCTAATTTCAACCTTCCAGTCTCAGTTCAAACGGTTCTGCTCGGTGCTTCCGTATCAATCGTTGATGACGCCTTTCCCAATGACAAAGGGAAATTGCGCGTGAAGCCTACGGATGATTATTTGTTACAGATTGAGCCTCTCGGTTCCCGTTATTCGGGTTGGGTCATTACAAGAAAATACTCCGATTTTGAAGGCCTTCACGAAGTTTTACGTCGCATATCTGTTGTCTCTGGGGTATCAGATTTTGTAGAGCAACACAAAGAATTACCAACCTGGAAAGGTCAGTACAGGTCAGATTTACGGCAGAGCCTTGAACGCTACCTCCGACATGCCTTGTGCTTTGAGTGTCTCGCTGGGTGTGAGGCTATGAAAAGATTTCTGGAAAAGGAACGTGGTGCTCCGGCGTCTTGGCTTAACGGGACTGGGAAAAGTGGATTCTCTTTTCCGAGCCAGGCAGTGTTTGAAAACATGGGTAAAGGCGTTCTAGGGGTCCTGAGCAATGCCCCTAAGGGGGTAGCTGGTGGTGGTAAGGCTGTGTTTGAGGGTGTTACCGGGGTTTTCGGGGCCAATGGTGGCATCGGGAAGCGATCAACCGAGTTGATTCCCGAGGACAAAATAGACACCAAAGGGGAAAGATCCTCCGGTGATTTTTTTAGTGGCCCGAGAACAGGCGAAGGTGTTGCAAGATCGGAGCCGACACGGTTTCCCTCTCGTACGAGCACTGAAAATTATTTCCCCTCTGATTCGCCCTCGTTCAGCGAAATTGACTCCGGCACACCTTCCACTCACACCACTCACAATCACAGTGATAACAGGAGTCCCCATAGAACATACGGGGGTGAGCACCCTGTATTTGGTGAAAACACAGGGGAGGAAACTCACTGCACCACTGGTGAAGATCGCAATCAGGAATTACTATCCCAGCAAGTATTCAGCGCGGAAGAGGATACGGCTGATATGTCTGAATCAAACGTCAAGCACGAAAAACCTCGGCTTGGGCGTGTTTCCAGGGAGGCAACTGTCCTGTCTCTTTCTGAAGAAGAGACAAGTGTTGCGGTGGAGCTGTTGTTTGCTGTTATTAACGAGTTGTATGCATTATCTTCTGCCTGGGGTATTAGAAAGAAGTTGCTGAATGCGGCAAAGACTTTCTTGCTCCGGCCCGGAAATCCGAATATTGAGGCTATTCGCCTCCTCGCTCAAGATTCAATCATTGAATCTAATGCCTCAGATGATGCCCTGGCGGCTCACATCAATGTTCTACGTCAAAACGCGCTCCCGACAGAAGATGAACTCAAGTCGTGGCCTCCTCCTCTAACCAATGAAGAAAGGAATGAACTGCGCATCAAAGCGAGAAAGTTGCTAGTGACAAGAGGCATGCCCCAGGCGCTTACAAGCATTATGGGTAACGCTGCAACAGCAGAGGCTCTGGGTCATGTTTTTGACTCTCTTCAGGTCGAGTCTGTAGCTAGAGGTTTTATTTTCGCCCTATTACTTCAGGCATTGAAGGCTGTGATTCAATAGGAGATATATATAACATGGTAGCATTGATTATTATAAACGTAATATATTTATAACGTCGATTCACAAATTTTGGTCTGGAGGCTGAAAATATGAAGTAGTTACGTGAGTAGAACGAAACTGCATTGATTCCTAGCTAGCCAATGAAAGCCATTATTTCCCTTGAACAAGCTTTTCTATCTCCTCTGGGAGTTTCGGGGTTGTTGTTAGATTGTCATAACCGCCATCTGTGACGACTACATTGTCTTCAATGCGCACGCCGCCTACATTCCAGTAGCGTTCAAGAACACCGGCGTCTATATACTTGCTCAAATCCGACGAGTTAAGGTAAGGCTTAATGATGAATTGGCAAAAGTAGATCTATTAAATTGAGGTTAGTACACCAGAAACACCAACAAATCGAAAACAGAGCATATTATTGTTGACTGGGAATATGCTACCACTCACCCCCGGTTCGACAGTCACCACACCACCGAGTGCTAAATTGCCCCTCAGACGTAGATACCTAAACTTTGGGTCCTTGTCTTCGTAGTTTGGGTTGCCGCCGGTATCGTGGGTGTCCATGCCCAGGTAATGTCCCAAGCCGTGCGGGAAAAAGGCTACGCTGATTCCCTTGTCAAAAAGCTCCTGCTCTGTGCCGCGTAAAATACCCAGACCTAGCAGTCCGCGGATGGCTACACGATGCGCATTTGAATGCACATCTTCCCAAGCCACACCTGACTTGATCATTGCCAAGGAGGATGTCTGCATTTCCAGGACAATGTCGTATATCTGACGAGATTCTGGCGAAAACTTCCCCGACAGGGGCACGACTCGTGTGATGTCGGCGCAGTAATTTCGATACTCACCTCCAGCATCTACCAGGAGATTAAGCTTTTTTGCTCCGGTAGCCCTGTCAACGAAATCTTCGTCATTTTTCTGGTAGTGCAACGTTGCGGCGCTTGTTCCCGCGGCGAAGATTGGATGATACGACTGCTCTCGACAGCCATGAGTCATGCAGGTGGCGATGAAAACGGCCTCTAGTTCCCGCTCGTTTTGAGCGGACCCTGCGGCTTTGAATACAGCAGTGTGTGCCTTGGCGGATATTTCATTTGCTCGCCGGAGGAGCGCGATTTCATAGGAATCTTTGACGACGCGACACTCTTCGACCGCTTGTCTCAGAACATTAAAATCGGTCTCCTGGAATGGCAGGAAAGTAATATTCTCGGCCACTTGGTCTGGGATTGCGAAGACCTTTTTGCCCCCCTTTGCTGAGCAATAATGAGCCAAGCTTGCATTCACATCAGCCGTTGACCGGACAGCATCTACGTCGTATAACTTCAAGGCCTCGTCGGCTGAAAGCGGCAGGCCTGACCAAATGACAGAGTCCGAATCAATAGGAGGAATATAAAGGGTCAATTCGTCCCTTTCAATGTCATAGGTAAGATAGGAGTCTGGCAGAGGGCATCCAGATAGGTAGAAGAAGTTGCGACGCTGACTGGGTCAAGTGGTTAGAAGCGGATACATCGCAGCGTTGTGAACACCGAATAAGATAGCCGTACCGAAATGGCATTGCTTCATCATTGTCCTCAATCATACGCGTTTTCTGGGCCTCGAGGTAAACAATTCCGGATTGTCCGTGCCCGAGTTCTTGTATGCGAGCTGCCACTCGCTTCGCATGATCCTTCGCAGGATATTTGCCTGCAAGGATTTCATCGACGGAAGCATCCATTAGTCCAGGTTAATATCAAAGCACCCCGCTGATAGTCTGTATAATTGGCAAAAACCCGCGTTGAGATGAAAACTGAATTGGATATGGTTGAGGTTACATATAGATGCGGGGTGTGAGGGGAGGGCTTCGTGGTTGCTGAATCAGCAACGCCGAAGTCCGCCCAGACCGAGGGATGCGGCCTATGGTGATCGCAACAAACTTTGGACAAAAGACATGCATGGACTTCCCCAGCGTCTACAAATTTAGAGGCAGGTATACGTGAGATCAAGACGTCGATAATTTGATTACAAGAGCACTGCCATTGTTATGGAAGTCTTATATACAGAAGTACTAAACGAACAAAAGCTTTATCGGAATGGACTGCTTTGACTCAATGATGCGCTGGTAGCATCTTCAAATTCCAGGGACCACTTGCTGATTTCGGCAAATTTTCGTGCTTGTTGCACGAGTTCGTCACTCAAGAGCATGCCCTTTGAGACCGACGGTAAAACATCAGCAGCAACAAAAGGCTCCTCAGATTCTGACATAGAAGTTGAAGTCGCGTGAATCGGTTGGTTTTCTTTGTCTTTAAATGACACATAGCTTCGGCGTGACGAATAAGTAATCCCGCCACCCTTTGAGGATGGCGGTTGCGAATTCTTCGAGGGCTGGATATTTGTCGACTTGGGTGCTGGCTTCCTCCTTTTCCGACCAGGGATATCCTTGGCAATATCTGCCCTCTTGTTATTCGAGTTAGTTTTGCTCCCCGCCGTACACTTTTGTCGCTTAGGGACCCTCGACGTTGAGTAGCTCAGCTCATCCTGGTCGGCTTCGAATGCGCCATAGTACTCGCTCTCACTCTCAAGGTCATCTGAGATACGTCCGTCGCCATAGTTCAATTTTTGACACCGACGTCGGAGCCGCCGTTGGGGAAGGAGGTTTTCTCTCAAGGTCGCAGTGGAAATCCGGGGCCCTGCATTACATACGAGGGGACGACCCTTTTCTGAAACAGTTCGGTTTCGACGTAAACGATTTGTACCTTTGGTATCATCACAACGCGCGGCGTCTGGTGGTTGTTTTTCAGCACTAGACACTGGACTGCTCATAGGAGGCATCATTGTCTGGCTCATAATCTCGGGCGCATCTACCGGCTGGGCTCGTCTAGGGGTAGGTAGGAGGTCATCTTCAGAGCCAGTACGTTCGAAACTCTGGTCACTTGCAATGACAAGTCCAAATGGCTCAGGAGATCCGGACACCTGTACCTCTGGTTCCGTGTACAGTTTCCTCTTTTTGCTGCTCCCGGTAGGTAGATTGTGCGGTGTTGAAGATGGGGAAGATATGGGGAGTTGGGGGATACTCTTGCGGTTGGGGAATTTTAGAGGAGTTGATTCGTCATCTGGGTCGAAAGTACCAAGAAAGTCATCTTCATCAAGATCGGAAGACGGATCTCCCTGCATCATTTGAAGGATGCTGGGCTGTCTTGGGCGGCGCCTGAAATTGCTCAGCATCGAACTTTCAAAAGCGGGAGTACCCGTTTTTTGTATTCTAGAACTGGTGTCTCCCCTATGTGGGAGGTTGGAAACGAAAGCTTTTCCTGCAGCGGAAGAGAGGACCAGCATTGAACCATCCGCGCTGTTTTGATGCTTTGACATGGGTGTTTGGTGCTTTGACATGGTCAAATGACTCTCGTTATTGATCACCAATTCTTCTCTGTGAATAGACGGTGTCGCATGCAAATCCTCCATACGATCCTCATCTAGGCCCGCCGCATGGCCATCGCATTCGTCGAGCCTCGGCTCTCTGCTCGGTTTTGGAATAATTACCCCCATGTCATCGTTGTCGTTGGGTCGTCTATTGCCGCGTACAGTCACCGGTCTAGGGGCTTCAGTGACCTTTGGGCGGCGCCCACGTCTAGCAGGAGGCCGTGGCATGTGGTGAGTTGCGTTTGCCGCTGTATACGCGTATATGCGCGGTTTAAACTGATAAGGGTGGAAACAAGATTGGTTTTTGACTCCAACACAATGATTCCAACACAATCTGTAACTGCGAGAACTTCCAATGCGGCGACTAAATTGCAATTGCAATCGGTATATAATATCGAACAATAATCGTAAACGAGAGTCGGATAGGAAAGTATTGCCCGACTGTCTTCAGGTCAGGTTAAGTTAGGCTAGTTGTTTGTTGACGTGTTGTTGACTTCCTGGCCTAAAAGAGTAATAACTAATAATAAGTCAATAACCTTGGAATACGTGGGGGTCGATACCCGGATCACGTGATATGGATATGATGATGTCAGCAAGTGAGGTTTCCAAGGTTGCAATCCATCAATCCACTACATCATCAACATCAATAGTGATAATAATGATTATCAATCTATATGTTTACCCGTTAACATCTCTATTGACCCATCTCTTTAGACAGAACACAAATAAACAACACAAATTACATTTTGCTAGGTACTTCTACAGTGGGGGTTCCAACCGGCGTCCAAATCAATAAGTAGTCAAATAGCAATAACATCATTCCGTCATCTGTATCATTATTAGGTGTCGTATACGACGAAGCTCGCTGCCTCCGCTGCTAATATCAGACCCCGCCCCCACTCTCCGTTTCATTCCCACGGCGTTGGGATTTGTGTCTGGATCGCCAGTCGCCAATCCTATAATATTCTCTATGATCCTACATGACCTGTTCCACGATAGCCGCTTGAGTCATTTCTCTGATTCTTGGAGTTAATACAAACTAACCACGGTAATTCAACTGTGTTGCCACGTTTTCCACAATGGATGCAACAGCTAAGGAACGCGGAATCAGAATCTCGATTGATGTATTTATGTCCCTACTTCTCTATTACCACTGCATTGGAATCCGCTGACAATGCTACCACAGCGAGGCGGGACTTTTACAGACTGTGTAGGTAACCCCGGCACTGGGAAGTTGGAAGATGACATTATTATCAAGCTGTTGTCGGAAGATCCTGCCAACTACAGTGATGCTCCGTTGGAAGGCATCCGTCGGCTGCTCTCCAAATTTGAAGGCCGCGAGATCCCGCGTGGAGAGCCGCTTGATACTTCCAAGATAGAAAGCATTAGAATGGGTACCACGGTGGCCACAAATGCGCTACTAGAAAGAAAAGGAGAACGCATGGCCCTTGTGGTGACGAAGGGATTCAAAGATTGCCTAGAAATTGGCAACCAATCCCGTCCTAAAATCTTTGATCTCGCAATTCGCCGACCCGACGTTCTGTACGAAAAGGTGGTAGAGGTGGATGAACGAGTCACGTTGGAGGACTATACAGAAGATCCAACACGGTACACAACACCGACAGCCCCTCGCAACCAGTCTTTCTCCGACTCAGAACTTGTGCGCGGTCTATCCTCGGAGGCAGTTCGAATACTACGGCGACCTTCCGAGGATACTGTAAAAGCTCAGCTCCGCGCGCTTTATGACGAAGGATTTCGGAGTATTGCGGTTTGTCTCATGCATGGTTATACCTTTCCGGATCATGAAGCAATGGTTGGAAGGCTTGCTGAACAAATGGGGTTTAGTCATATAAGCTTGAGCCACGAACTGATGCCTATGATCAAGCTGGTACCCAGAGCCACCTCAGCTTGCGCTGACGCTTATTTAACTCCAACCATTCGCAAATACATCACAGGGTTCCAGTCTGGGTTTGAGGGCGGACTCGGCACTAGCAGTTTGCAAAAAGAACAGGGTTCCAAAGGGGCGCGCTGTGAATTCATGCAATCAGATGGAGGCCTGGTCGACGTTGACAATTTTTCTGGTCTGCGTGCGATTTTGTCAGGTCCAGCTGGCGGAGTTGTCGGTTATGCCTTGACGTCCTACGACCCCAAGACGGACATCCCCGTAATTGGATTCGATATGGGCGGAACTAGTACCGACGTTAGTCGGTATGGCTCTGGTCGTTACGAGCATGTTTTCGAAACCACAACTGCCGGCGTTACAATCCAAAGTCCTCAGCTCGACATTAATACTGTTGCTGCCGGTGGAGGATCACGGTTGTTCTATCGGAATGGGTTGTTTGTGGTCGGACCCGAGTCAGCCGGCGCCCACCCTGGTCCTGCCTGTTATCGTAAAGGAGGTCCACTGACGGTCACAGACGCTAATCTATATCTCGGAAGATTGTTACCGGAATTCTTTCCCAAGATATTCGGGCCAAACGAAAATGAGAGCCTCGATGAACGCGCTAGTGCGCGGCTGTTCGAAGAGCTCACCGAGGAGATAAATGAAGAATTGCCCGAAGCGCAGAAGATGACACCAGACGAAGTTGCATACGGATTTATTAAGATTGCAAATGAATCTATGACGAGGCCTATCCGCTCATTAACAGAAGCCAAAGGCCATGACACCTCAAAGCATAGATTGGCCACTTTTGGAGGAGCAGGTGGCCAGCATGCTGTGGCCATTGCTGAGAATCTTGGAATTTGGCAGATCTTGGTTCACCGATATTCTTCGGTGTTGTCAGCATATGGCATGGCTCTTGCAGATGTGGTAGATGAAAACCAAGTACCCGAATCTAAAGTGTGGTCCGAAGATGAATTTACTAAAGATGAGCTGAAACAAAAGATGGACACTCTGAAAGAGGGGTCTCGAGAACGGCTGCGAGATCAGGGATTTGAAGACAAGTCTATTGTTTTTGAAGAATATCTGAATATGAGATACAGGGGAACCGAGTCTTCACTGATGATAATCAATCCCAAATCGCAATTAACAACTGATGTACTTACTAGTGGCGAAGATTGGGCATACGGTAAAGCTTTTGTCCAACAGCATGAGCAAGAATTTGGATTCACGTTACCAGATCGTGATATCATCGTGGATGATGTTCGGGTTCGGGCAATTGGCAAGAGTTTTGATGATTTAGGCAAGACCGTGGATCAACAACTGAAGGAAGCAAAACCTCGGAATGTGGAAGACGGAAAAAGATTCGGCGTCTCTCACGTATATTTTGAGGGTGGGCGCCGCGAAACGCCGATCTATAAACTTGAGGATCTGAATGTCAATGACCGCGTGCAAGGACCAGCGATACTTGCCGACGGAACGCAAACTCTAGTTGTTACGCCGGGTGCAACAGCACTGGTTCTCGAGACACATGTTGTCATCAATGTTGGCACCTCTGAATCCCAAGATGCTATAGTGAACGTTAACACAGTTGACCCCGTAATGCTCAGTATATTCGGCCATCGATTTATGGCTATTGCGGAACAGATGGGACGAGCATTACAGAAAACGAGTGTTAGCACGAATGTCAAGGAAAGATTGGATTACTCGTGCGCTTTGTTTGATTCGGACGGCGGTCTGGTCGCGAACGCCCCGCATCTGCCGGTTCATTTAGGCAGCATGTCTACCTGCGTCAGGACCCAATCCAAGATATGGGCTGGAAAACTCAAACCAGGGGATGTGATAGTGAGTAACCATCCTGAATTTGGCGGGACTCACCTACCAGACATTACGGTGATTACGCCAGCGTTCAACGGGAGCGAGATCATCTTTTATGTTGCATCTAGGGCACATCACGGTTAGTGAAACCCACATTTAGAAATCAATATCAAAAATTGCAAGTTTTAAAGGATGTCGCTGACTGTAACATTCGAATAGCGGACATTGGCGGTATACTCCCAGGATCGATGCCGCCTCACTCAAGAGAGTTATTTCAAGAAGGCGCCGCAATAAAGTCTGAAAAGCTAGTTTCCGAAGGCACGTTCAACGAAGAGCGGATTACCCAGATCTTATACCATGAACCCTCACAGTATCCCGGATGCAGCGGCACAAGATGTCTTGCAGACAATTTGAATGATCTGAAGGCTCAAATTGCAGCAAATCAAAAGGGAATCAATCTCATCTCGGCGTTGATAAACGAGTACGGGCAAGAAGGTGTGCAGTTTTATATGAACAACATCCAAGACAATGCAGAGCTTAGTGTTAGAAATCTGTTAAAATCAGTCAGCACAAGATTCTCAGGAGCGGACCTTGTTGCTGTCGATCACATGGACGATGGTACTCCCATCCATTTGAAGATAACTATTAATGCAGAAAGGGGGGAAGCGATATTCGATTTTGAAGGCACCGGACCCGAAGTCTATGGTGAGTTCTAATTGAATAGATGCATCCAATCCTATGCTTATGAGGATCGCAGGGAACATAAATGCGCCAGAGGCTGTCACATATTCAGCTATCATCTATTGCTTACGGTGTCTAATCTCCGAAGATATTCCTTTGAACCAAGGTTGTCTCAAGCCGATTAAGGTGCGGATACCAAAGAATTGCTTTCTTTCTCCGTCCGACAAAGCAGCCGTTGTTGGCGGTAATGTCTTGACAGTAAGTATTCCTCCTGATATTAGTCGGATCTCCTATTTACTCCCATGTGGATCTTCAGTTATTTAATCTTTCTTTAACATGCAATGCAGAGCCAACGAGTGACCGACGTTATATTAAAATGTTTCCAGGCTTGTGCTGCTTCGCAAGGTGACACAAACAACCTAACATTCGGGTATGGGGGTAATATCTCGGGAGAAGCAGAGATTAGAGGTTTTGGGTATTATGAAACAATTGCTGGAGGGAGTGGCGCTGGCCCAGACTGGGAGGGAACTTCTGGGGTTCACACGCATATGACAAACACTCGTATTACGGATTCAGAAGTTTTTGAGCGGAGGTACCCCGTGTTGCTAAGGGATTTCAGCCTGAGACCAGGATCTGGTGGTAATGGCCAGCACCGCGGCGGAGATGGTGTCATCCGAGATATCGAGTTCCGGATTCCTGTCCAAGTGTCCATCCTCTCGGAACGTAGGGTGTACCGTCCGTATGGTTTAAACGGCGGTGAGGATGCTCAATGTGGGCAAAATATTTGGGTGAGGAGGACCCCGAAGAGAGGGGAAGAAGCGGAATGGGATGTACGATTGATAAACCTGGGAGCGAAGAACACTGCAAAGATGTTACCTGGCGACCGGATAGTCATTAAAACTCCTGGAGGCGGCGGATGGGGAAAACCAGGGGAAGAAAGCCAAGCTCGGAAGGGGAGAGACCCTCGGCATGCGTGGAAGGGGGGTTCTTTGGCAAGCCGCGTGGAGACACAAGAGACGAGCGCATGATCATGGGATGGGCAATTTTCCACGGCCAAAATCACTTTCGGCTGGCGAAATTGAGGGAATTAGTAGATAATACGCGGACTGTTGGAAGAGTAAATAGAATATACAATCGCTGGGAGATTTGGAAAGGGCTCCATAACTCTCCAATTCTCACGGCATCTTGCAAAACGCCGAAGCGCGCAAAAACCAGACCAAAGCAAAACATCCAAAATCACATCGTGGGTATACAGAGCACAAATAGAAGTTACAGAGACAAATCAAAAGAGCAACACAGGAGGTATAATTCAGCTTAGTCCTCTTCCTCCGATTCTTCAGATTCTTCAGGCTCGGAGCCCGACTCCTCTTGCTCCGGCTCACTCTTGGCAGCCTCTTTGCCTTCACCATTAGCGTAGGAAGGTCTATCCAGGGAGCCGCCCTTCTCTTTAATGGCTACTTCAACATCTGGCAGCAGCTGGACAAGGGTGTTGAACTGCCCCAAGGGCATTGATATTCCCTGAAGCGAACAATTTAGTAAGATGACAGCCAAGTTTCACATGCCATAGTACGTCTTCAAGAAGTGGAAAAGGCAATGTTTTGCAAGAGTGGTACAGTCCTCACCTTTTTCCCCGGGAGTTCTTGTCCATCTTTTTCATAGTACTCTCTCACGTTGACTAGAGTGCGGCCTTTGAATGAGGAAATCGTGAGGCGGCGTTGACGCGAGATGTTCCAGTAGGGATCGCCATTGGAGTCAATTTTTTTCTCAGCAGCAGAACTACCTTCAGGCGACGCGTTCGAGTCGTTGTTGTCTTTTTTGGCTCTTTTTATTTGGGCTTGTTCTTCATCGCTTTGGGGTTGCCGTCTTTTGGTTGAAGCCATGTTTGGGACTCGGAGTATATGGGCGGGAATTCAGGGTAATATTCAGGAATTGAAGTATAAACGAAGGAAGATATTTCCAGCGTATAGTCCTTGAATTTAGAGACTACACAGGACTGCAGTCAATCAATCGAGAGAAATATCAGCTGTTGATGTTGGACCTTGGATGTTGATACATGTAGAACAATCAAAATGACCTCATCATAGGGCCAGACCGCGTTTGGGTGCGGCGGAAGGGAAAAACACGGCTTCCGATGGCCGAGCCGAGATGGGGCTTTTTCGGCAAACTGCGGTCTGTTTGGCTCCGGAATCCGGAGTCCGCACGTATCTCGAAGAACAAATCTCTGCCCTGGTCAGTCCCAGGGCTCAGGCCTGGGCTGTTGGCTGTTTGCCCCTCCCTCCCTATAAAAAGTGAAAAAAGGGGGAAAAAGTATATTCGTCACCATGGAGCAGACGCCCTTATCTTTTGATAGCGCCCAAAACAACAACACTACGATCTAGCAGTCTTGCATTATCGCACAGTGAGTGAGCCGTGTCTACCGTCTGAACCGCCAACAAGTATCATTATTATCACTGCCCAAATTCTTTTGCAAAGAGGAAAAGAAAACTTCCCCAGCCCCGCTCTCTCGACTACATTCGCAACGTCGCGGTTGTTGTTTGATTGTCCCGCCCCAACTATCAACCTCTTCGTTCGCTATCAGATCCTTTAGGAAATAAACCTCGCCTATGGGTGAAATTGACCTCTTCGCCGAGTCGCTCGTTACGCCGACGGAGCCAGCTCTACCTTTTGACATCAGCGAGTCTCTTGTTCCGGTCCGCGAAAACAAGTCTGCGGGGACAGTGCTCCTTTCTCTGGATGGGCTCCTAGACCCTCCTCTACAAATAATAGAAGATTTGAAGGATGGATGTGGCGGTAAACTCTGGCCGGCTGGGGTGGTGCTCTCAAAATATATGCTTCGCAAACACAAGTCCGATCTTCGTGGAAAGAGCATGTGCGTATCTCCCCTTTCCCCTAGACAAGAGAGAGAGACGGTTCTTACTTTTGCCAGAAGCGGGCTCGATCGTAGAGCAACGGCTTTGCCTTTTCGTACCCCTGACTTACTAAACTTTATATCTTGTGTTTCTTTTAGTGTCGAACTCGGTGCCGGAGGAGGCCTTGTAGGACTAGCAGTGGCACGAGGATGCGCCATCGACTCACCAATATACATCACCGATCAGATCCCGATGTTCTCACTAATGCAAAGTAATATTAAGCTTAATGGGTTCTCCGACATTGTCCATCCCGCCGTGCTCGATTGGGGCAATCCGCTTCCAGAAGCTGTCCCCTCAAATCCCGCCATCATCCTTGCGGCCGACTGTGTGTACTTCGAGCCTGCGTTCCCGCTATTACTATCAACGTTGCAGGACCTCCTTGGCGATCCGCGCTCCGTATGCTACTTTTGCTTCAAGAAGCGGCGCCGGGCGGACCTAAGGTTCATGAAGCAGGCCAGGAAGCTGTTCAATGTCGTTGAAGTGACTGATGATCCCGACAAGGACCAGTATTCGAAAGAGAACCTGTTCCTCTACATCATCAGGAAGCGTGGGGAGAAAGACGCAGAACTACAGAACTGAAAAAGAAAGTACGACATGAAATAGAAACAATGACATATCAGCGACGGAGTAAAGGCATCATTTCGATAGACAGATAGACAGATAAACATAGTTATATTTTTTTGCGCCCCTTGAACCTCAATTGCTACTCCAATGATATAAATTAAAGTTTAAAACCAACTTGCCCCTTGCCCTCATTAGAAGCCACCTTGTTACCATAGACGTCTTTAAGATCGCCCTGCTTCCCAATGACTTTGACACCACCCTTCGTCAAATCAGAAACGACCTTCTGCTTTTCTGCTTGCTTCCCTGCAGGAGCAGGTCGAGAAGAATTCTTCTTCAACTTCTGCTTCTCCCGTCTCCGTCTCCGGAGCTTAGCCTCTCGTGACATCTCTTCCTTTGACAAGGCCGCTCCGCTCTTCAGGACTATCTCCCCTCGTGCCTTGCCTTCATCTCCAGGAGCGTAAACTTCTTGCGGTGCAAGCATGCCCGCCGTGTCTACTCCACTTCCACCCGTCGGTCGTACATCTTCCATGGAAATCGTAGCCACATTGGTGACCACATTGATGCTAGCCTGCGGCGGCTTGGGCCTGTGGTGCCAACTTGATAGCGTATCCAATTGAGAGCTGATATTATTCCAAAGTTGAGCGATTTCGTCGTGCTCTGCCTTTAGCTTTGCACTCTTACTATCCACAAAAGCAGAATCAGTCTTTCGAAGATGATCCTCCTCGTAAAGTTCAGCTAAGCTCTTCTGTGGTTTGGTTTCGTCAAGGGTGAATTGTTCGCGTTTTTGTGGACCTTCATTGCCTGGAATAAATGGCTGGCGGCGCGGGACTTCATCGAAATCCTTGGCCAAAATCCGCCGTTTGATAAGTGATTCAATATCGTCTGATATTTCATTCGAGATGACTGGGACAGGTTTTCCAACCCGTTCAAACTCAAGATCTTCTTCGATTAGCGAATTCATGGGTCTATCCGCGCTCTTTGCTTCTCCGGCAAGCATCCATTCCTTTTTCGAAACGTTGGCGGCTTCTAACCTCCGTATTTCATCTGTGAGCTTAGCTTGCCGTCTCTCATGAGTAGATAGTGGTTCCCCTTTGCGGTTGCCAGAACCCTGATCGTCAGAATCGTCCATTTCCTCATTGTCAGACATGTCATCGTCGAAAAGGTCACGTTGTACATCAGAAATAGCGCGTTGGATTCCAGCCTCCACCTCCTCCTCTGGAGTAGGTGATCTAGGTTTAGAAGAGCCACCAGATTTCCGTTTGAGAGCTTTGAGGGGAGGTGGTTCGAAAAAGTCCGCGTATTTGATATCGTTCGCATTGTCACCTATTAGACCCATCTCACTTTGATCAAAATCTCCATCCTCATCCATGAGCTCAGGGTTCGAACCGCCGCCGTCATCATTAGCGTCGTCCTCGTCCTCGTCCTCGTCCTCATCATCCTGCTGCATTTGACCAGAGGCAAGAGGGTCAGCATTCCAGTCAACGGGTTCGTCATCGTCATCCTCGTCATCGTCCTGCAATCCTTTGGCGTCTTTCCGTTCGAATAAAGCAGTCTGCGCATTGAAATCGTCGATTGAAAAGAACCCATCATTTAGGTTGTTGGGATCAGCAACGAATTCAACATCACCAGCACTTGTAGATTTCTCGTGATGTGATCGCGAGCCCCGCTGGTCAGCGTCAATTGACATAGAATCTTCATCGTCCGTTCCATTCTCCTCCTCATCACTGTTGTCCTCCGCGAATTCACCATCCTGGGCACTGTGTAAATCATCACTGGCAAGATCCTCCGAATCTCCTTCATCTTCCTTGTCGATATCAAGTTCATCTTCCTCACCATGATTTCCACGGGACTTTTTATGCGGACTGTGCTGGGAAAGAGTAGATTCCTCCCCGGTATCTCTTAATAACGAGAGTCCCTGAGCAGTATCTTGTGCAGAAGCTTTCAGCACCCTATTAGCCTGCTCCCAAATCTGTCGCGCAGTGAAACCATTGGCATGGATCTCCCGTAGATGTAGTATTTGGGCATTGGAAGGTCGCGGTCTGTCCGCTCCTTTTCGTTTCCTTTTCTCTTGGAGGCGTCTTCTGTGTGTCTTGGTGATGTCTGACGCAAGCGGATCGAGAAAGCGCTTTGCCGCAGTAGCCCATTCGGTATGTAATGAGGTTGTTGGCTTAAGGAAAAGCTCTGGAGTTGAGGAGAGCAACTGGGTAATTTCAGTCACCATGGCGGGCGTGAGGTGGGTAGTATTCTTCCGGGTGCGTGCTGGGCTAAGAATTGCGCGTTGCGTACAGGTATCTCGGACTAGGACGGGAATTTCAATGGAAGCTAGCAGTTGTCATGATGCGCACAGCCAAATCAATCGGGCCAACACCTTGCAACTGTGGTAGATGGAGAATTGTACCTACCTACCTAAGGTAGCTAGGTCTGTTCGACGTTTAATTTTTTTTTGGCAGCTCCGGCCCCCAGCCAATCACAGCGCGGACTG
The DNA here is from genome assembly GCA_002573585.1 of Helicocarpus griseus UAMH5409. Classification (NCBI taxonomy): domain Eukaryota; kingdom Fungi; phylum Ascomycota; class Eurotiomycetes; order Onygenales; family Ajellomycetaceae; genus Helicocarpus; species Helicocarpus griseus. The sequence goes on from PDNB01000235.1 coordinate 19,358, forward strand.
CTGCTGACAAAGCGGGTTCTCGCCGATCCGCGGTGTTGTCCGGAACAACAGATAGTCCGGGCTGCATCGGGTAATGCCGCGGCCGACCAGCCCCCGGCGCAATCACGGGACGGTGCCTTATCTTTGCCGTGGAATTACTTTCTTTCTACTAGGGCACATGGCAAATTTTTCCCTGTTCACGACTCACCTCATCTTCTTCAACAACAACAACAACAACGTCGGATTGACGCCATTCTTTTATCAATAATATACCCCCTGCCCTTTTCTCCTCTGGCAATCATAGACCTGTTGATTGTCGTGCTTCTCTCTCCACTAATCCACGCTACACGACAAGCCTGATATGCATGCAGGCCACTCGCTTTTGACTTCGAATTAAATAATACCCTAATACCCCGTTCCGTTCCGCCGCCATTTGGCAACTCCATACCTCACGCGATCGAATATCTTCATTTCCTCCCTCTACCGTCCTGGTCATTGTATACCTGTATTAGCGACACCAAACCAATCACTTTATTCGCTTCCGCCTCGTTTAGACTATTGTTTTCTGTTTTAGACTTCACATTAAACATGAAGGTCTTCGCGTCGACGTGCACATTTGATTACTCATGGGACGAAGTCTCTACCGCCAACTGGAGAAAGTACTGTCCGTGGAACGATAAGTCGACACATGTTGTGGCTGTTGATATTCTTTCCAGAACTCTGCAGCCCGATACTGGCATTGTGAGTTGATGCGTTGGTATTCCATCTCGGATTTATGTCATCATAGAGCCTGCTGGCTGACAAGGTTACTCGTAGCTACGAACGGAACGCCTCATAACTTGCAATCAATCAGCCCCCCAATGGCTTCTCACCCTGTTTGGAGGGAATGCCACCTCCCACGTATATGAAGTGTCTTATGTCGACCCGGCCTCAAAGAGAGTCACCATGTGCTCTACGAATTTGACATGGTCTAACGTTCTAAAAGTCCGCGAAACCGTCACCTATCAGCCGTTGCGAGCTGCACCAGCTACCAAGACGGAATTCAAGCAAGATGCACAGATAACTGCCGTATGCGGCGGATGGCAGAAGATCAAAAACAAGGTCGAAGAAGCCAGCGTCGAACGCTTCAGCCAGAACGCGAAGAAAGGTCGAGAGGGCTTCGAGGCAGTATTGGAGATGAGCCGGAGGGTATTCGGGGAACAACGGGAATCAGAGGCGAAGACACAGACTCAATGACCACTGTCTTGATCTATTAAAATTGTCCCTCCTTTTACCCCGCCCTTGACCACCCCTCTCCTCTCAAATTATACACTTGTGATTTTAGAGCCGTTGTCGACGATTCTTCTTTGAGCGTTCATTCATTTCATTACTTGCCGAGCGATTGCATTGATACGAGACGACTTTTGCAAAAAGCGTGCGACACTAGCGAAAGGTACCTCAATGCCTTGCTGTTCTTCCTCGTTATTCACAGTACATTATTTTCCTTGTTATAGCTGGTTGGGAAAAGACTAAAAAGCCTATTTCATTTGGGATTGGCGCACATAAATGGCGACGCATTTCTCTGGGTGTTTTATTTTTATTTCATGTATTCAATTATTTAGATTTGGTGGCCTATTAGCGTTGATTTCCTGTTATATACAATATACTCACATACATTGTCCGAATACCACTGTGAGCAAATCTTCAGAAGTATTCAGCAATTCTCTCTCTAGCATGTGAAAGTATTCCTGTTGCACCGATTATGTACTTGTAATATATAATATAGAGTCATTAACACAGGTTCATTATATAAAAGGATATGCCATAGCTATATAAAGTTCCCCCAAGAAAAAAATTACATCGCCATGCGCATGCGAAGCATCGTAATCCAATAACACCAAAAGTCAGAGATAAACATATAGATTAGGAATGTATGAACTCAACCTAGCAGCCCACCAAGAACCACCTTGCCAACCCCCGCAACCTCCGATTTGACATGACTTCGACTAGCATCTTCAAACTCTCGGACCACCCCCGCTACCATAACCTTGCGCAGTCTTGAATCCGCTTTTGTAAACATCTCCCCAACAACAGCCGTGCAGACAGCAGGCCCGGATACCAGCGTCATAAGTCTCGTATAACAATCTATCAGAACGTCGCTTAGTGATGAAAATGTTTCAAAGAAATCTGGCTCGAAGGGAAGGGCTGGAGTGAGGAGATATGTATATTCTTCGCCGGGTAGTAGCTCTGAGGATTCTAGGTTGGAGGGGTAGGAAGTGGCTGCGGAAGAGGGATTGGACGAGGTTGCGATGTTGCCCGTCATCGCTTTGATATCTGACGGATCACTGCTTTGAATGGGCAGCCCTATTTCTGTGGCTGAGCTTGTCCGTCGACCTTTGGTGCCTGAATGTACTGAGCGCTTGAACATGTGTGGTATCCTTGCGCGCGCAAGTGAGGAGCCGGACCCGTCGGCGGGGTGGACTTGTTGGAAGGTTTCGAACTCGAGGAGGAGGGCGTTCAGGGCGCGGAGGTATTCGAAGGGGGTGGAGTTGACGTCTAGAATGGGGGGAAGGGAAAGCCCTAGGAGGAGGTAATTGATTGCTCGGCGGGAGAGTTTTCGTTGTTCGTAGTAGGACATGCGACAGAGGTCTTCTTTTGAAAAATGCACTGTATTGAACCAGTAGACTCGGCCTTCATGCCTTTATTTGTAGTCCTCGTCAGTAAGGGGTTGTGGAATGCTCAGTACCCAAAGGCAGGGGTCCTTACGCCTTTCGTAAATAATCCAGCGTCGAAATTCGCTTTGACGCTGTTTGGTGGATATGGGCATATATTGCGCTGGCACTCTGCGGACCGAAAGCACCTCCGGTCGTTGGCGGGGGAGGCATTGACGACATGCTGGTGTAGCCCTGGAACGATTCCATATTTGGACCCGCGGTAGTCGGGGTTTTCGCCCAAGATGGCCCAGAAAAATCCAAAGGGGTTGTAGGAGGATGCTGGAACTCAATCGGAGAGGTAGTCTGGTTCGAGTGAGATAGGTTTGGTATGATCAAGCGCGATATGCCTTTGCCCTTATTATGGGTCGCAATTGATCCCTTGCGTTTGGTAGGGGGTTCTCTAGGAAGTCGTTCAGGAGAACCAAAGGAGGAAGAAGGGAGGGGAGTAGTAGCCGTCGGGGTACTAGAGGCTGCCGCAGAGGTCGAGCTTGGGATGGGGACGGGGATGGGTACCTGGGCGGCAGACGAGGATGGCTTCGTCTTGTGCCGCTGGCTCGAAGACCTTGACAATGAGCCCGTTCTAGAAAAGAATCCCGGGCGACTGGGGGTCTCGACACGAGTCAATGGGGCATTGTCTGGAGCTCTAACGGCAGAGTGATTCCCAACAGTAGCAGAAGCGGTGCGTTGGAGGGCCAAGTCCGTGTCGATAAAACCGCCATGGTTGCCGGAATGATTGTCGTGGGGAATGGGATGGTTCATGGCGTGGCTGCTGGTCGAGGTGGCATTCGCAAATCAGAGGGCGTTGTTGGGAACAATTGGGCCTGCTTGGCTTGGGGTTAGTGATGGCAAACTGATAAATGTCATTATGTCAGGGGCCGCGAGCGTCAAGCGGGCGTACTTTGGGGGCTTGCAGGGACAATATATGGGCAGGCCCGTAGGCATGTCGTCCGGACAGTGGAAGTTATGCAGGCTGGGAAAGTGGCATTTTGGAGGTGAAGGCTGCTGGGCTGGAGTAAACCCAAGGCTGAGGAGGATCTGGAGTCTACTTTTTATTTTAGTCGATCTCGTCTGTCGTCTGTCGTCTAGATGTCGTCGGGGAGTCCCTAAGTAAATCTCATCTCACCTCCCAGTCGCTGGTACCGCGGTTACCGTACCGTAATTATCTGGGTGGGGTTTAGTGTGTCCGACGACAGAAATAATTAATAATGAAATAATGAAGCAGGGCTCTCAGTGTCGGACGTTCGTGTCCACGCTGCACCTACATGTACCAATGCTAGTTACCGAACTTGGTTTCTTGCCCTGCTGGTCTCAGGCTGTCTTCCCCTCGTCTCACCGGCACATCGATGCCCTGTTCGAGCCCCGTCTTACTGAACACCAACTCACCTCCGGCCTGGGAGGAGGATCGTTGGAATTTCTTAGATGCATTTGGCTCGTTGACTCCCCATCACACCTGAGATTCTTAAAGCAATTGGCCGCGCTCGTTTAGCATCGAGCTCTTGAGGCATCGCACTTCCAGGTTGACAGGAAATGTTTGGGGGCAGCATATAGCCCGGTTACGGGATCCCCTGATCCGCCAGCATTCGCATCAGTTCCGGGTTGCCAACCACACGAATGACAATGCCTGTCTCGTCGCAGATGCCAGCATGTGAGCGCGCAGCCATGTAGGGTGGGTGGTATGCGTACATGGCAACATATCAACGTGGTATGCGCGGAAACGCTATCGGTTGGTGCTTGACGAGCTCCAAATCCCGTCCCTAGAAACCGCGGTCTAGAAGATGGCAAAGCTGGCATCCTGGCACCTTCTTCGGAGTTTACCTTGGCCTCGTCAAGGAGTTTGGAGCGTGGGCGGCACATGCTGATTAACACAAAATTTTCCACCTTGAGACCTATCTGTAGACATATTTCGTATGCAAATATGGAGCCTGACCTGCTCACATTGACATGAATGGGCCTAGTAGTATATTGGCGGGTTTTGCTACGTCCATATCATTGTCTTTCATAATTAAGATCATATGGTATGATGGATACAATGTCGCCATCTTGTTCGGACTTGTCAATCTGCTCTGGCCGTCTAAATGTTCGGCCGTCTGAGGGCCTCATACTCGTTCAATAGGAACAACCGATGAGCGGGGTCCGTCAGCATGGTTTCTCTGGGCGAGATGTGAAAGGACTTAGAATTGAAGTGTCCCGGATTATTCATGAATCACCCATGCCCGTAGGTCATGGCCATTTGCCTGGGCCTGCCGGAGGATTCTTGGGAAGGGTTGGGTAACATCCTCCAAGTCAAAGCGGCCGGGGGACACTTCTTCACTGATGTCGGGCCCGAGCTGTTAGATAACGTTTCAAAAGCTTTCGAACTTATCGCTGCCTGGCCCTTATCCTGCCATACTGATTACGGGGACCCCTTCCCGACAATATGGAGTCGACTAGTCGATATATCGGCTTCTGAAATGGTTAGCGTGTGCTGAAGAACATTTGGTCAAGACGAGCTTCAAGATAGAAAGTGGATTTGTGGTGATGCCCCATTGGGCTCCGTTAACACCCTCTGTTGGCAGCCCTCCGTTTCTCCTTTCAATTGTTGCATAACAGCTTCTTCTATTTCCTTGGCTTCTTCTCTGCAGCCTTGTGCTGCATCCATGTATCCTATCATTTGCCATGCAGTGATAATCAATTATACGGGTTATAGCCAAGGAAATCATCGATTGACCTTACAAGCTGCGCAATTGCTGAAGGATCGGTTGTTAACCTATATGTATATGCATCAGCTATATTGAGACCGCAGCCGTGAAATCCCAAATCCCTTTTTAATTTGCTGCCTTCCTTGGGTTCCCCTCCTCTGTCTAAATGCTTAATCTATTTGACTTTTGTAGGATCACAGCGGCATATTATGCTTTGCGTTAGGGTGTCATTAAATACTGCTTTCTATGGCCACTCTGTCTATACCTCCCAATCCTCTGGATTTCCCAGCGAGCATACTGAGCATTTGACCCTTTATTGAAGTAGTTTTCACAGAGCAAATATCAAGACTAAGGAGATTCTCCAGACATGTTCTTTCCATCTTATAATATGCTACCTATATTGGTTCTTTGTGGCCATAGCTCTGGCCACAAAATTGAACGAGGTGTAAGTTCGGTACCTATTCTATATACCGGGATGGAAAATTCGATCTTCTCTTCGTTCTTTTCTAACTCCCACCACGCCATTAGCCAATAGAGTTGCCTCCTACGAATAGTATTTTTCGGGTGGCTCGCCAGGCCCCTCGAGAGCCAGATCCGCAATGGTGTCGAGCGCGGATACCAGACTGTGTCCCGTTCCAAGCTTGCTACTGGGCTCCTGACTCTCGTTGTTCAGAGTCCGAGGGTTGCCCAGGAGTGTGTATCACCGTAGACTCCGCAGAACCTCCTGCTATCCCAATCCCTCGAGAATGTGGGCAACCGGGGCTGGACAACTGCCCCGAAGATGAAGACTGCTGGTGGGACTCTGGCCGCGACTGCGACCCAACAGAGTGTCGGGGTATTTGTGTGAGACGCACCATCCGCTGCGACTCCGGTGATGTAGACACTTGTCCGCCGGGTTCGGGTTTGACATGCAGGGGTGGCATCTGTTATTATTGCCCGGTAGATGATGATCCAACGAACGACTGTCCACCAAGCAAGTGATAATGCGCCTAAAATGGGACCCAGTACTGCGGGCCGGAACATCAGCCACGGTGATGCAGATACAGGGAACTCGCCTGAAGTGCTGGAAACGCCATCGAACTCATGAGATATATGAACAAGATCTTGCGAGCCAAAGAAGTGTCTCTGTCTGGATTGAGGAAATACAATGCTGTGGAATTATATGGCAATGTCTATATGTAAAATCTATTTGAGAATAAGCATAGCTAATGCAATCTATTTTGCACATGGTAGCGGAAATGGTCTTTTACCATTAACATTACATGTAGGAAGTGTAGCTAGACAGAGGCGTGCTCTGCTGTGTCCAACAGACTATGAATTAGTTCAATGGCAATAGTATTCACAATAGTAGCAGCAACAAGCCAGACAGATGTTGGGATCTGACATGTGCAAGCAAAGAGTAATAAGTAATAATAATAATGAATTAAATAATAACAAAAATAATTTGTAGTAACCCACTCCTTGGTTCTGCTGTGGGGAACATTGTTATTCACTGTTGTCACTAATAACTATTTAACTACTCACTGTACTGTACTTAACCTGACACTACAGTCGGACCCTTCCAACCCACCTGCACCACTTCAACCTTGCCATACTTGCGGAAGATATCCAAACCAAAGGCTGGAAGAAAGGCTACCATTCCTCAAGGATCAGACAAGTATATCTGCCTTGACAAGTTTCGCTAACAGCAAGTATTCGATACAAAACCTCTCAACACATGCCACCAACAACCCCTCATTAATATCGTTGAACCCCGCCATCGCCGTCTCCTTTAGACCCTACCCCTCTAAACATCCTGCAAGCCTTCCATTTCGCAACTATGTCTGCATCACCGGAATACCCCGTGCCTTTGCCAGGTCAATGGCCCGTTGATCCCCAAGAAGACGTTCCCATCGCCAAAGAACGTATCTGGATAGATGGCTGTTTCGACTTTAGTCACCACGGTGAGTGATGGCATCTCTGCCCGCCATTCCGTTCCTTGTGTCAGTCTCTCAAGACTAATAGGTTAGTGCAATTATAGGCCATGCGGGAGCGATGCTCCAAGCTCGCAGGCTCGGGAAGGAATTGTTCGTTGGCGTACACTCGGATGAGGAGATTCTAGAAAACAAAGGCCCTACCGTCATGACTCTTCCCGAACGGTCCGTCTAACTACATACTACTCTTCCACTATCTCCGTCGGATTTAGCGCTGACGCCTTGTTGCTATTGAAAGGATATCGGCAGTCGATGCATGTCGGTGGGCGACTAAGTCAATTCCGCATGCGCCATATGTTACGCAGCTACCATGGATATCCCACTACGGCTGTTATTATGTTGTGCATGGAGATGACATAACTTCTGATAGCAATGGCGACGACTGTTACCGGTTTGTTAAAGCAGCTGGGCGTTTTCTAGTGGTGAAGCGCACCCCGGGAATCTCGACAACGGACCTGGTCGGAAGGATGCTACTGTGCACGCGCACCCATTTTATCAAATCCTTCCCCGCATTTTTGAAGGGGGAGGAAGGTTCCCAGAGCTCGGAAGAGCGGAAACAAGTCGCCGCTGACTCGCTTCAAAGAATCAGAGACTACGCAACTGATGAAACTGGCTTACAACGGGGACCTGATGTATGGATTTGGGAGGCATCGGCTTCCGCCAAACTTGAGTATAGTAACGCAGAAGCAGGAAGCTTTCAGCACCTCATCGAGGGTAAGGGACCGAAACCTGGCCAACGTATTGTCTACGTGGATGGTGGCTTCGACTTATTCTCTTCCGGTCATATCGAATTTCTTCGTCGTGTTCTAGCTATAGAAGCTAAGGATGCCGACGCTCGCAATTGGTATCTTCCAGAGAACGTCGATAAACGAGTGAAAGAAAGCGGAGAGGATTATGGTCCAGCCTATATTGTAGCAGGTGTCCATGATGATGAAGTCATCAATCATTGGAAGGGTCTGAATTATCCGATCATGAATATTTTCGAGCGAGGGCTTTGCGTCCTCCAGTGCCGCGTACGTATACTAGCCGACAGGACGCAACAGAGAAAGAAAATAAACTAACGATGTGCATAGTTCGTCCATGCAGTGATATTTTGCGCACCGTTCACCCCCAATCTCGCCTATCTCGAATCCCTACCATTCGGGATGCCCGATGCCGTTTACCACGGCCCGACGACCTTTATCCCGCTCACATACGATCCGTACGTCGCGCCATCAAAGCTAGGTATTTTTAGACAGGTGGACTCCCATCCATTCCAGCATGTGAACGCTGGCGAAATCGTGCAGCGGATTCTGAAGAGCCGCGAGGCGTTTGAAGAGAGACAGCGTGCAAAGCTGGTGAAAGCGGCTAGGGAGGGAGAATTCAAGGAAAAGGAGGCGCTGGAGCAGCAGGAGAAGCAGAAGCAATAAGTGACCGGTTTCTGAAAGAAACCAGCGTTATTGTGGGATATATTATGTGACGGGTCCGTCGACATGACGACGTCTTTTTCAACAAAAAGATCCATAGAGTTGGTCACTAAGGAAGGGGACGCGCATTGATCTTGGTATCTACCACTTTTATAAGAACCTGGGATAAAGGAAGAGAAAATGAACAATAATATATAATAGAAATACGCGATATCATACACTTATCTATAGGTTATATAGAGACGTCAACTTTTCAGTTTAATTATTGTAACATAAGACATGAAAAGGGGCAACGCCTATGTTGGGAGTGTAGCAAACAAATATCGAGTAGAATAACCGAGAATATGAGGAGAGGTCCTTTTCCCCAAGGGACCTCACGCGTTGGATGAAGCATCAGATATTTGCAATTATCTTCCTAGCCAACTTGCATATTTCTTCTCTCTGCTTTCTTTTGCCCTCTCGCGATTTCTATGCAATTTATCAATTAGTTTTGGGGCTAACGAAAAGCAACAAATCATAGAAGCAAGCCAAACGAACGACGGATATGAATCAATATACCTTCTCCTGGGCATTAACCTGCTTTCTCGCCTCCCTCGCAAGTGAGCCGATATCATCTCTGCTCTTCCGCACACCCTCCAACATTGCCCGTTTTGTTTCCACCTGCCTTTCGAACGCCTCAGTTGCACTAGCGAGCCTCTTCTTAAACGAGCTGGTTCCCGTAACCTCTCTCGCCACCGGGGGGATAGTCACAGAGTCAGACCCCAGTATCTCAACGGCTAGGCAGGCGATCTTCTGTTGTGTCTTGACCCATGCTTTCCAGCGACTTTTCAATGACCTTTCACAGGCGCTAAGGGAATTTGCAATATCGGATAGCTGTGAATGGGCTTTGTCGTTACTGAGAGAAGACTTTTTGCTTTTAGATTCCGGGTCTAGGGGGGAGAAGATGGCAGCACGATTGGTGCGGGAGAGATTGAGCTTTTCATCATGCTTAGCGATCGTCTGGCTAAGCTGCTTTTCCAAAGCCTGCTCCGCTGCGGCGAGGGATTGAGAGACCTCTTCTGCAATTTGGTAGCGCGTCGTGTCGATGGAATCTTTTATTTTTGGGGAAAACGAAGATATAAGTGTTAGATAGACAAGAAGGTTGGTTCGCGATTATCAACAGCAGGTTTGAAAACTTGACGCACCGACAAAGCCATGCAGGAGGCGATCTCCTTCAGAAACAGAGGTGCTACTGGTCGCTTTTGAGCTCTTCGCATCTGTTATTTTCCATTTATGGCGTCCTAACCGGGTAGACCCATGTCGCTTTGAAATCTTGGAGGCTTTAGCTCTTATAGGGGAGGAAGGCAACCGGGTACTCATGTTGTAATGGCTGGTGCCTTTGGGAGCTGTGTAATCTTTATGCGAAGCCTTTCGACCAAAGATACCCCTGATAGAGACTACCCGCTTCGCGTGGGGTCGGGACATCTCTCTTCAAGACTTCAAGAGCCTACTGACGTTGCTGACAATGTGTAGGAGTCAAATGCACGGTAGAAGCCTGGCCGTTCCGGGAAATTATAGAACGAGGTATACTTCCAGCAAGTAAGACGAAGAAGAATCAGAGATGGAGGCGTAGTTACAACTGGTCTCTCCAAGGCGAAAGTCGATATGGGCGTATCTTGATGAGGTGCAGGAGTTGCTCCAAGATTGAGGCTCAAGTTTCCACTTTGGGAGTGTCAGGTTTCTGGGAATCCAACGATCGACGCTTTGGAAAAAAAGGCAGTATGCGCACTCCAGATAGCTAGTAGTCACCTGCGAAATTTGCTTCTAATAAACTGTACCTCTAAGTGTCGAGTTGAAGAAATCACAATAATTATCCATGTGGATAAAGGGGTAACTGTCGAGAAAACAAAGAGGAACCGAAAAAAACAATTTGCCCAGCACAAGCAAGAGATTTATATTGTACATATACAGAAATGGAGCCAACGCGACCCGAGGTATCCGTTAGTTTCTCATAGCGTGTAGCCTTCTTAAAGATGTCTTTATTTCTCCGCCTCATTTTCCACCTCGGCGGGAACGAGCACCCCTTTTTCTTCAAGCAATTTCGCGAGCTCTCCATTTTGATGCATAGACATCAGGATATCACAGCCACCGACAAACTCTTTGTCGAGATACATCTGCGGGATCGTAGGCCAGTCCGAGTACTCCTTGATACCTACAATACAGAAATTGCTGTTAGACATGACATATCGTACGCACCCCAAAACCGGTGTTCTTACCCTGTCGCAGCTCCGGATCCTCCAAGACATTAAATGCCGTGAATTTCTTCGGATCAACTCCCTGAAGCCCAAGGATCTGTATGCTTGCTCTTGAGAATCCGCACTGTGGCGTCTCTGGGGTACCCTTCATGAACAGGACAACCGGCGCAGACCCAACCGCCTTGTCAATAGCGGCCCTTGTAGCATCGGAAAGAGCGCGAATCTGGAAGGATTTTAAAAGGGGCGATGGCCTGTGAAAAGCGTATGTCGGTCGGGAAAAGGACCTCAATAGCTATAGAGATTGTGAGTCTTTCTGTTTCCGTTCACGCGGACAAGGATTTTTGAAGCCAACACTTACAGGGCTCATGCCTATTCTTGCGGCCATTTTGGCAATGTAAAGTGCGACACTGCTCCTAAGATATATAGAATGCGAGTAGATGAAGGTAATAAGAAGTAAAATAATGTTTTAAAGTGACGTCTTCTTCAGAGTGGTTGTTATAAGTTGCAGGATAATCAAGATAGCTCTCCGCTTGTATGGACGGACGAAGCTTCCCGCGGGCGCCACCATGACCTAATCATTTATTACATGTTACAGAGTATATTGCTGACTGAGCACCGTTTCTTGGCTCAACTCCACACCGACATCAATTCCATTCCTCAGGGGTAATGGATGTGTGCATGTAGATTTTGGTATAACGGAAAAGGCTACGCTGTAGAATGATATATTTATATATAGGTATCGAATTACATCGAAACTAAACAACAGTAATAATAATAATACAATCTTCTCACGTTACAATGATCACATCAGCATCTTTTTTCCTCCCTACTCTTGCTCCCTGCGACGGCAGAATCGACATTCTCGTAGAAATCAAACACTTGCGCCAGATATTCGCCAAGTAATCCAAGGGTGATTCCGCCTCCTGTAATCCAACAGCCATTTTTGAACCACCACCAACAGTTTCCGGCATCCTTCAGCTTGACCCTCCATATCATTGCCGCTAGGGAGACAACGGCGCTACCACAGCTGCCGATAAAGAAAATAGGCCCAGCATGGGCAGCCATACCAGCTGCAGCAAGTAATCCAACTTGGGCAGCAGCCAAAGCGGAGAGTACCGCTTTTGTATTGTGCTCATGTCTCAGGGCAATAGACTTGATTCCAGCAGCAGCATCGTCCTTGATGTCCATATGGGCATATATCATGTCATATAGCACAGTCCATGCCACGCAGCTAGAATACAAGGCAGATGCGGCCAACAACACATTGCTGTCTGCTAGCACATCAACGTTCAGGGCTGGGAAACCCATGATAGCTCCCCATGAGAAAGTCAATCCCAGCACAAACTGGGGGTAATTCGTAACTCGTTTGGCGAGAGGATATGTCCCGACCAACAATAAACTTGGAATCCCATACCACAGGCATTGCGTAGGAAACTGCAGCAGAACCCCTAAGCCCCCGAGAAGTTGAGCGCCAGTGAAGACCAAAGCGTTTTGTGGTGATACGGCCTTCCTCGCAATAGGTCGAAGCTTGGTCCGCTCAACGTGCGGGTCCAGGTTCCGATCCCACAAATCATTGATTGTGCAGCCAGCTCCTCGCATAACGAAAGCACCCAGGAAGAACATAGTAGTCACAGAGGCCACCCCCCAAGGGGTGGCCATTGGTGATGCTAATGGGGCGGCGAGCAACGTCGAGAAAGCGCAAGGGAAGAAGAGATAATATGTTCCGGTTGGTTTGTCAAGACGGATCAGCTCAGCATAGGGTATCCAAGACTTGGGGAGCTTGGCTATCACGCCCGTGGTTGGTGGTGTGTACTTCGCGTTTGGCAGATTTGAGCGCGACCCCGGTGAAAGTGAAGATGATGGAGATAATGCTCGTGACGACGATGTTATATTTCTTGCAGGTAGTAAACTTAATCTCCTCTTTGCCCCAAGTTCGGTTGTGATGTTGAGGCACGAGGGGCTTGGGTTACTGTGGCCTTTAGAAGATGTGGTACGGCATTGCAATTGTTGATATCGTGACAAATACCCACAGCCTAGGCTGGTCTTCGTCTTGCAAACTGGAGCGAAATCCGGCAGTGAGCTCAAATGACGAGGAAATTGGCGACTTGAGAGTATCCTCATTGCCGCGAATTGTAAATTGTTGCAAGTACCGATTCAAGTTCCAATTCCGTCGTGGAGGACCGCAGCCCTAGATAAAATGCTCTGACTGGCAACTCGAGATAGATTAGAATATATCCGCAAAAGAAGTTGTATTTATTACATAGATCAATGATAATTGGTAGACGAAACCACTGGCATGCAGCTAGTAATTCTCAGCTTTTTCCAGCGCGTCGCGAAATGTTTAATATCACGTGACCGGGGTAGGGCTTAAAGCGGGCGATGCATCGATTCACTCCAAGAACGCCTGAAGCTAAACTGGAAGAACTATCGCGGGAGCTAAAAGGACGAGAACCTCATCTCCTCTCCTTCTCTCCTAATCTCCTAGCATCAGGTTCATCAGCCTCATGCTCTGAGCTATCTGCATTCTGTTTTAAATTGCTATTGCTCGCGAGTAAGTTAAATGTTTGCGTTTTCTGTGATTTGCACGCCTCTATCTACTTCGAGTTCTTAACGCGATAGGGTGAGGAGGGATGGGCTCGGAGGTAACTTCGTCTTGCTCCAGCTGACCCTTCAATCGAACAACTTTTGAGCCTTGACGCGTCGCTGCGACCCAAACAAATTCGCCCCTTAACATCATCATGCCCAGCCCTAGCCATCCGCGCGCGGCCTTTGAGCCAATTTCGCCAGATTTGGACCTTGCCGCGCTCGTCGAGTCGACGCCCAACTTTGAATACGTTGTCCGAATCCATTGCGATGCGATCGTTGAACAGGGGATTGAAAACTTTGAGAAGCTGGTTCTACTACATGTGATTCTTGGTGGAAAACCGCTTGTCATAGAAGGGTATCAGGATAGTCTGGAGAAATGGACATTTGGACTACAGTGGTTGAAGGACAACCACGGGTCAAAAAGTATGTGGAATTGAACTTCCAGCCATATGAACTTTCAACTAGCTCACTATTGCGATAGCTGAAAATGCGCGGAACTTAACTACCAAAACGAACTTGCCCCTCACGATAAATCACTACTTGAAAAACATGGCACTTCTCACCAACCAGTGGAATGCGACAAATTACAAGGATACCAACCGCCAACGGATATATCTCAAGGATATCGATTGCCCTCCTGTTTGGGCTGATAAACTGAGAGATTTGCTCCCTCCGTTCTTGTACTACTTGAACGGGTCTGCAAGCGATAGAGTGAGCAAAGCGGGAGATTTGATGAGTAGTCTACCCCACAAAATGAGAGCCGAAAACATGATGTGCTACATTGGGCATGAGGGTACATATACTCCAGCACATCGTGAAATGTGCGCTTCTCTGGGTCACAACATCATGGTCGAAACTTCCACTGGTTCAGTGGAAGACGGTAAACCCACCAAGCCAGGCTCCTCTATCTGGTTTATGACAGAAACCAAGGATCGACACCTAGTTTCTGAATATTGGCTGTCAACACTTGGACATGACATAGAGATTGAAAATCATTTCGCTCAAATCAACGCTTGGAAAGCCGCGCCTTTCAAGACATACATTGTCGAGCAAAGAGTCGGAGATTTTATTTTAATACCACCTCTCGCACCGCATCAGGTGTGGAACAGGGGAACGCGAACCATGAAAGTCGCATGGAATAGGACAACTGTTGAAACATTGGAAATGGCTATGAATGAGGCCCTCCCGAAAGCAAGGATGGTTTGTCGCGATGAGCAGTATAAGAATAAAGTCATCGTCTACTATACCCTCCAGAAATATTCTGGTCTTCTTTATGACACTAGCCACGGGCTTTTTAACCACAATGTGCGTCAGCTCCAGAAGGATTTCCGACGCTTGTTTAAAATGTACACCAACGTTCTCATATCTGAAAGCTTCTCGAGGGACATGTCAGAGCCAAGAAATGTGGAACTTCTCCCTTTCACTAGCAATGTCACTTGCTCCTACTGCAGATGTAACATTTTCAACCGATTTCTGACATGTCCTTCATGCGTCGGAAAACTTCCCGATGGCGACGAGGACAACTACGATATTTGTATGGAGTGTTATTCCATTGGCAGAAGCTGCGCTTGTGTTTCTAAGCTTAGGTGGGTTGAGCAGTTTCGATGGAAAGATCTGGTGCGGAACCATGAGACATGGAGAAATCAGATACTTCAGTTTGAGAAACATGCTGATCCGGGTAAACTGCCCCAAACTCTCCCTATCGAGAGGGAACGCATTGGCAAAAAGACCCTGGCTGAGATCTGTCAAGAAGAACTAAAACGGAGACCGTGGACGGATATTACCAAGCTGCGACAAGAAGACGACGAGGAGGAGGACATCGTTGAAACCAATGATGATGGGCGTGTTCGAAAGCGACGCAAGATTCGACGATCTGAGAAATGGAAGAAGGAACATGGAAGCTGCCATATCTGCAAAACCCCAGAACCGCACTGGAAGCAAGCATCTTGCTCTACTTGCGGATTAAACTACTGCTATGGTAGCTTGTTTAGGGCTTTTGAGATATACCCCCGCACCGTCATGGAGGATCCCAATTGGACTTGTCCGAAATGTCGCAAATTCTGCTCTTGTGGGGCATGTCGGCGCGATCCGTCAATGAAACCTTTTGAGCCCTCGGGAACTTTGCTTGGCCATGATACTCGGAAGGTGGCTGATCCGAGAAGTGTTGAGTGCCTTGTTGATTTCAGTCAGTCGAACCTCACTTGGCTGAAAAAGGTGGGCGATCATCCGCAGAACCAAGACACCAGAAGAATCAAGAAGCGACTCGAGGAAGCTCAGACAGCCAAGTCTAACGACCCGACACTCGATGAGCATTATGTGGATCCTGTCGAAGAGGGTGTTCTTAGGCTGGCTAGACACGAAAACATCCCAGTTGACCTTGCTATGGCGAATGATGTCAATGGGCATGAGGGTGGTGGAATTGTCCCGGTTGATCCGGCTATGATGTCTGGTCAGTATGAGCCTTACTATCCTCGGTTTGCCATGCCCGACAACGCCATGTTCCAAGAAGAGATGTCAGATCGCTATGAAGCGACGGAGGCTATTACCTTCGTGTATCCGGATCCAGGGGTTACTCCTCCCGATGCGCCTCTACCTCAGGAGACCCCAACTGCGTCGAGCACCGATAAGCAAATTAGCGTGACGCCTCAACTGGTGGATCCTAACCTTCAATCGGCATTTAGGATGGACGGTATGGTCGATCTTGCGAATAGTGCAATCATACAATCTGACCTTATGTCCACCAATAATACAATCTCGTACGTCAATCGAGGCACCCAGGAACGTGCCGTTATGGGTGAAGATGACGACAACTTCAGGCTAAGAAAGCAGCGCCATCGTGGCAAACAGACAAAACCTAAGGGGAAGCCTGGTAGGAAGAAAGGCAGCAAAGCCAAGGTCACCTATACGGAATTGATCAGCCCATCCAGTGAGGACGAACTAGAACCAGAATTGAGAAGCTCGGTTGGTGCTGGAGGAACAGGAACGAGGAGGTCATCCAGACGTGTTTCTACCAGACAAAACAATGAGTCACCACAACGGGAATCAGAAGGTGTAAGACAACCCTCGGTAGAGGTTATATCGCCGCTGCCAGAACACGCTCGTCCTTTAGCAAGTAGCTCTCAGCCCGCTGTTGGAAGTGAGCAAGCTGAAGAAGAGAGCCCAACTTCCGTCGAGTCTCCTCCGCCACAGCCAAACCCATCCACTGCTACTGTCACGAAGCGCGCAAGAGATCAGCAGCCTAAACTTAGCGTCGATCCCCATGCCCAACGGCCTGAGAGCCAGCCATGACCTTTGACAGAGGCTGAGAGAAACCGCAAGGCTAAGATGATGGCTATGCGCTGGGCTGAGGGGGAAGGAAGTGAGGACGATGAAAGCGACGGATGGGATTAGTTAGTAGTTTGGGGAACATGACATCATCCCATTTACGGAAAATCATCTCATCTCTTTTTGGATGCTCGCCTCGATCCTCATTCCGGCTCTGTGCCGGTAGGTTAGGTAAAGTATCCAGGGACCAAGGCGGTTCGGGTGCTCAAATGGCTTTTCCTCTTTCATCATGATTTGTGGTCAATTTCAGGATTTTCTCGTCATCCGTAAGTCTCATTTGCCTTTAACAGTAGCTTCCTCCCGACTAGGAGTCACTTGTCAATTTATTTACATGTACCTGCTCCCTTCGCACTAGCAGACGGAGGACTGATAATAGTTAGAAGGTTAAAAATATGAGAACCCATTCTTCACTCTAGCTTGCTGTCGGTCTTTAATTTGTGGTCGAACCGAAGCCCGACCCAGAGGGGTATTTTATTAAATTGGAAACACTAGGGACTCGTACCCTTTCCGCTTCTCCCTCTTTATCAGCAAAGCCGGGCCTGGGCCCAATGTCCTCACTCCCTGTTCAGGCACCCTGGGCTCTGCTTCAGGCGGATACTGTCCAGCGCTTTACTTTAGATACCTTCAAGGTCCAGGTCCTTGACTTTGCCATCTTTGCCTTCATTGTTCGTACACTGTCCCAAGGGCACTCCGCCCGTTCTGCCAATATGTCTAGTCAGTGTTTTGTTATAGTGGGCACAGGAGATGTTGTTTCTTACAGCCTATTCTTTCGTCCCAGGCGTAGGAGAGATAGACATCCTATGAAAATTCAATTCCAATTAAAATGATCCTGCAGAGCCATATCGACGTAAGATTGATTCGCGAATCGAAGGACCAAAGAAGGAAATAATAAAAAGTGGGTTGAGTTCCTATTTAGAATAGAAGGTCATCCAGCTGATTCGGCAATTTTTTTGAATGAACAGTAGAGAACAATTCGCAGTGATATGCAACTCTCAATCAACAGCGCAGGCACAATTACAACGATCTAGGCGCAGAGAGTAATAAGGAGGACCCGTAATGCCGTAACAGATCGAAATTTACTGTACTGCTTGTAGCCAACAGAAGGAAAGAGAAGCGAATGCACAGTTGTGAATCATTCTTCGGCTGCTGACAAACGTACAAAAGAAATTGAATTCAAACGGCCCGAATTCTCACCAGCGTTGCATCGTGTGATACCCCCTGACTGCTCCAATGCAGCGCCGCCGATTCATATGATTATTTAATCACATTCCACACGTCGAAATTATCATGATCTCCATCACATATTTCAGATATCCCCAACATCTCGTTACAGAGCAAAGAGTAAGAGACACTCCGTTGTCCTCAAGGCATTTCGGGATAGTGAGCATTTGTGTCTGCGTCAAGCCGAAAATGCGCCACAGCGTCCATAGTTTTACACAGGGAGTTAAGATAGGAGCGCGTTGAATGTATACCGATCCGATTATTTTACTTGACGATCAAAGGCGCCGCTAGATGGTGACAAAGTGCAGCTCGAATCCTGCCACGACATGCAAGCTTCAAGTGTCCAGCATTCTCCAGAGCTCAGTGAAAACCGTCTGCTTTGCGTATGAGGGGCAATATCCGGAGTAGAAACCCGGAATTCATGCATAACCAGTGGAGCGATTAAGCGCCTTTGTACTCATACCGTAGACCTTCTAACTCCTTGACATCAACCGATATCATAATCTTCCGACAGACCCAGACAAGGAAAAATACAACTATCACAGGGTTAGGCAAATGTCCTCGATATACGTTCGTAATCATTGCATCTCATGTTGCTCACCGCCAGGAACCAAACACAATATCCAAAACATATCCTCGAGGCGATTCGTGCCATTGCCAACGTATGCAGTGATCGCGAGTATGGAGCAAATCGAGATGTTCACAGGACCAATATAACGTTCCAGTAGGGCCCCCAGGGGCCCCGCTTGCTGCTCAGCTCCGATATCCCTCATTGGCCGTTTACCTTTGCGGTCTGGCCGCTCTAGACGAAGATATTTCATGATGTATGCAGTGGAAAGAAGAGAGGTGATGCTGAGAAGGCAACATATCCTTTGTGGCCCTGTGGATGCTAGAAATATGATAGAGGGGAGATAGAGGAGTGTTGAGACTAGTGGTATGGCGGTAAAAATAAGCTGTAAGAGGTTAGCCAATCTTGATATTCGTCCTGCCCTTTAAAAGGTAGTAAACTTGAATGCAATAAATATCAATGGGTCAGAACGCTTGTAGATTAGTTATGTATACGTACTGTATATTGGTGATTGCGCTTCTCGTCCTGACGCAGTAGCTTTTGTATCATCGCTTCTTGCTCTATTTAACCGAACATCAGTTTTTGCTTTATAACGATATATATAAATTCTGAACCCAACGGATCTCATATATCATGTTCGCAATGCGCTCATCAAACATACCCTCTTCATCCAGCTCTTCTCTAGTTTCGTTCTCACTGTCAGAATCAGGGTAGCGGAAAGTCCTTCTTAACTTCACAGAAGCCATAGCTTAATATGCTTACTCAGTTTATTCCGCGTCCCTCTGAATTATTGAACAGCCAAACTTCTTATCTAAACAAAAATATTTATTGTAAAGTAGACGGATTTCTAGAGCTGACGTTGGATGTCATGTGACTGGTTTTTTTATCATGTGATTCAGATTTGCATCTGCAATCAACAACCAAAACACTTTTGTGTCAATAATGGCAAAGGGGAGCCTCAATAATCAGTTCTTTAAAAGTCTAAGAAGCCGACATTGATCATGAACTCCCTCCGCGCTATGCGCCCCCTGGCCCGCTGCCATGGATCAACCGCTCCGTCCCATCCCGCTCCCATTTCCGCTCGCATTCACTCCCGTCCCCTCCTCCGCCGCACTATCACGTCCGCTCCGGGTCCGCACTCAGGTCCCCTCATGAGCCGGCGCGCCGACCGCGAACTCCCCTCAATAAAATCAAACCGGAAATGGATACGCACGCTCCCCATATTTGCCGTGATCGTTGGCGCCTCCATGCTAGGCATCTTCAATTACCAGAAATCCTCGTCAAGCGTGGTGAACAGCACGCTGTATGCGCTACGGACGTCGCCCAAGGGGCGGGAGGTATTGGGTGATGAGATATACTTTGCAGAAAAAATACCGTGGATTAGTGGGGAGATGAATCAGTTGCATGGGCGGATCGATATCACTTTCTGGGTGAAGGGGACGAAGGGGAGGGGGGAGATGCGTTTTCGGAGTATAAGGGACGGGAGAATGGGTTATGTGAGTGCAGTGCCATTGCGTTTCTTATGTTATTGTGAAGTTTTCTTTTTGGCTCATAGTTAAACTGAATATTTATTCTGATGCTTTGACTTTTCTAGTTCCGAACTGAGGTGTGGAGTCTAACTATGGAGGATGGCACAGTGATTCAGCTACTTGACGCTGCTCGGGGTGACCCCTTCCAAGCCTCAATGTCCAACGATATGGCTTCGGAATTACAGACATCGGTATGACGAAAAGAATCTGCCCTAGACCTTTAACGCAGGGGCCCGGTTGAGTGTGTTTGCTTTGCGTGGCGTTCTGGAGTTATATAATATACTCTCCAATGGGATGTGTTTTTGATATATTACTGTACAATATAGCATCGGGATTGGGAAATGGGAGAATGAAGACTGTCCAGAGAAGCGGCAGTTGAAATCAAGAAAAAAACCGAACCCTAGTTGATCTATTCATACGCTCTAAACAAATGTCTTAAAAAAAAGGTTTTATACAGTAATACACATGAAGGAAAAATATTTAAAGGAACGCCTCACAATTCCCTCCCTTTGTATGCAATTGTCGGCCACGGCTTTTTGATAGCATCCTGTATCTTCACAACGCAATCTTGTGGACCGGCGATATTTCCTAAATAGTAATAAGCATATTAGTCAAGCACTCGCGGATACATGTAAGTAATAATCTAGATGGATAATAACCAACCTCTAACAACGACAATACCCTTCTCCACGTCAACCTTGAGCACCTTGACGTTTTGGGTCGTCACTTGTTGATTGCCCATGTTACCCGCCATCTTCTTCCCGGGATACACACGGGAACCACCACCTTGACCGGGCCCTGATGAACCCAGTGATCGATGCGCTAAACTGACACCGTGACTCCTATCCTGCCCGTGGAAACCATGTCTTTTCATCACACCAGCAAATCCCATTCCTCGGCTGTTAGCCCGTGCATCGACGTATTGACCCTCTTGAAACCAATCTGCGGTGATCTCCTCTCCAACCGGCAGCAGACCTATCTCGTCCTTGACTCGAAACTCGGAGACATGTCTCTTGGGCGCAACGCCCTGCGCAGCGAAATGGCCCAACATGGGCCTCGTGACGGCGCGCTCATGCTTCCAACCACAGCCAACGGCCACGGCCCAATATCCATGTTCCTTGCGAGTTTTGTGTGCGACGACCTGAACGCGGTCGAGTTGGAGGATAGTGCAGGGTATTCGTTCGCCGGTCTCAGGATCGAAGATGGCGGTCATTCCCTTTTTTATGGCTAGGGCGCCGGTTCGGAGGGGGAGGGTAGCAGCTTTGCGCTCAAGGGCAGCGGCTGGACTGGATGCAAGAATGGGGACGCCGGGGCCTTGGTTGAAACGGTTTGGTTTATGAGGGTACAAGGGCTTGATGCCAAAGCACCTTTTCGTCAGGACATTGTCGACGGCAGCCCGGCGAGGAATTGAGCTGCAAATAGGGATGGAAAGCAGCGCATGCTTCCCTGGTAGCCGCGGGGGCATGGCTAAAAACTGTTAGGGGAGACAGTCGAGGCTGGGAGGGGGAAAGTGAATTGGAGAGCTCGAATCATGCCCGACTGTATATGAAGGAGAGCAACTGAAGCATCTGGAGACATCAGATAATATCCATTTAGCGCGGGAGGATTTTGGAATAGAGCGCTAGCCCATATATGGATAGTCCCGTCGCTGTTTTTGAAATTAAGACAATATCACGTGAATGTAGTTAACGTAATCCACCACCCAACGATCGCTTCCACCCAACGATCGCTTCCACCCAACGATCGCCTTTTTACGCCTTCACGAGGT
>PDNB01000236.1:0-40965 GCA_002573585.1 Helicocarpus griseus UAMH5409
TTTATCCAAAATTTGCCTGTTTCCAAAAGTAAAGTACCCGTTTTCAAAGCTCCGTCCAGACCTGTAACAAAGATATCAAAATAAGAAAGAGAAAAGAAAAGAAAAAAAAAAAAAAAAAAAAAAAAAAAAAAAAAAAAAAAAAGAAGAAAAAAGAAATAAGAAAATAGTGAAATACAAAAGGGTAAGCAACATACTCAAACAAAACCGGGGCCGATAAATATGCAAAATATGAGATGCGCAGAGTAATTGCAAGATATAAAAGACAGAAATGAAGAATAAAATCGTACAGAATGGTCAGTCAGAGAACGTTAAATCCGTGACGCGAGGGAGTAATGCTGTTAGCGTAATTATATAGATACAAAGTATCACGTCGAACGTTAGTTTGGAATTAAAATATAGGGGGCGAAGGACGAGGGGCAAAGGGGGGGGAAGGGAGTTTCTGCGTACCAGCATTCGTCCAACTACACACTGACGCATTGATGTAACCCCGTCTCGCTATACATACATAACACGTTTCGTATCCAACAGTAAAGCTGCAGAGTGTAAAGCAAAACCGTCCCTGGTAAATACGCGCATCTTATGGCGCGTTTCTAGGATCACCCGGTATCCTATTATCATCGAACGGTTGGGAGTCTGTGACCCTACACCCCCCGTCACTATTGTCATCCGCCTCTTCGTCCGCCACCTCATACGGAATGTAATTCTGCAGTTGTTCGCTCATTGGTGGTGGCACCGTGTTGCTTGGGGGGTTATATGACCGCTGCTGCCCTAGTCGATACTGCCCTAAGCGCTGCTGATCTAACTGCTGCTGTTCCAGTGTCTGTTGTCCCAGTTGCTGTTGTTCGTCCAGTTGCTGTTGGCCCAGATGTTGCTGCCATACTTGCTGCCCGCCTATTTGCTGCCGTGGTGGTTGTGGCTGGAGCTGCGGCTGCGGCTGTTGCTGTTGTGGAGCTAGATAGTATACGTGATTACTGTAGAGGTGATCTACCTCGGGGTGAGATAGCCCCAGCGGGCTTATATTTGGCGGCTGGGGGTGCTGGGGGTGCTGCATAGTACCCATCGGCCTACTAGGCGGCGTCATGATCGTCTGGCCTCTTTGCAGGGCGTGAGCCGTTCCACGCTGGTTCCGACCTGCGGCCTGCGGGCGCCGACCTCGAGACTGGCCTCCTCGTGACTGGCCTTCACCTTGAGACTGGCCTCCACCTAGACGCTGGCCTCGAGCACGACGCGGCGGCTGTTGCTCGGGATGACGAGGCCGGGATCGAGGTTGCCAGGGTGGGGTTCTCACCTGCATACTTCTGGGGGGAACATAGCCATTGTCATCAAAAAAATGATCCGGTTGAGGCAGACTGCCTGGATATCTAGCAGGAGTAGATGGGAACGGTCCTAGATGACAATATTGTTAGTTCTGTCGACTTCGGTGCTCCACCTCCAGATCGTATCTGTGAATCCCAAAATGCATTTACAAAAAAAAAAAAAAAAAAAAAAAAGAAGGCCATTCACATACCTCCAGATATGCCTGGATGGTTAGGATCGTCAGTGTAAGGATTTGGCTGTAATTGCGTCTGTATATGCCCTAGTAACTGACTACGGTGTGGGTCGTCTTCCTCTTTTTTCACTAGTCCCGATGTTTCAGGACGGTTGGTGTAAGGATTTTGCTGGTGATCGTGCGGCTGATACTGCTCTTGTGGCTGACTATGGGTTTGGTCCTCTTCTTTCTTTTTTATTGATTCCTGAGCCACCGTGTTAGTAATGGTGAAAGAAAAGTCTTCTCCCTGAGAGACGTGTTAGTCTTACCTTAGCCCGCCTTTCTTCCGCGAGCCTCTTCTCTTCCTCAACCTGTCTCTCATGTTCTCTGTCTCGTTCGTCTTCGAGCTCCTCTATTTTCTTTCTTTCATTGCGCCGTCTTTCAAGTTCCCTTAGCCGTTCATTCCTCTGTTGGACGACATATGGATCCCCATAAGCGATAAGTCTTTCCTCATATTCTTCTACATGTCGTGCATTCCACTCAGCATCGTCGGCTCTTTGACTTTCCCGTTGCCTATCTCGTCGTTTATACGATTTCGGCTTGGAGGGAACGGAGGTATCAACATGATAACAGCCCTGGCCCGCCTCCCTGCAAGGACAACATTGCGTTCTATTGCCGTCGCATTTCAACTTTCTCCACTAAATCGCATCGTTAGTCGGACATGAGAGCAAGAAAAGCTCTGAGACCCCTGGGCCTCGGGTGGGGTGGCGAAGAACGCTGCGTAAGATATGTCACGTACCTTGCACCTGTTACAGGCATCTGATATGCGAAGACGATCTTTTTTTTTTGGGTCCCCCGCTTGCTTGATTTCTTTTTGTCTCTGCTTCCTATAGGCTGCAAGAAGTTGATCCTCTATTTTCTTGTTGTAGAATTCAGCTGCGTCGTTAGAATCCTTGGTCCTTCTTTTTTTTGGCACAGCTGACTCCGCGTTATCTTCTGCAGGTCTTTTCCTACTGGGGGCACTTAAACTAGGCACAGGAGCAGCCTGCACAGCAGGCAATGCATTTTGTTGTTCTGCCCTCGGCTCTAGCTTTGCCTCAGGTTGTGCCTCCAGTTCAGATGCTTGTACTCCATGGTTCCCGTAACCGTCGTTGAATGTTCGGCTTTCCGGCGCGGGCTGTTGGGTTTCATTGTCCCCATCCAATACCGAGTCGTCCAGAAAATCATTGATGTTAAAGTTGTTGGGACCATAATCCTGTAGGTCATGATTTTCTCCATCGAATTCCTGCTCTGGAAAGTTCCCGGGAGACGCCATCGCGCTTAATCGAGTTTTTTAAGAAGAGCAAAAGTCCCGGGGAAAAAAAGTGTTCTGTTGAAGTGATCGAAAAAGGTCACCGGCGTCAAGCGTAGTTGGATAATATTCGACGGAGAGAAGAAGAGGTTGTCCTATATGCAACCGGTACGTATCCAAGGTCTTGCAGAAAGGAAAAAAGATTTAAGGAAAGAAAATGGGAAATAACGAAGGATACTGCGGACATGCTGAAAGTGATATATAACCTCTTTCCGGAACTGAAAACTCCCTAGTGAATGGAAGATATGCGGACTTCCTTCGGGAACTTCCCCTACACCACAAAGTCTGATATAAACACACAAAAGCCGTGAAGTGGACAAACTATACAAAAGTATAAGGAAAAAGGGAACATGCCCTTGAAAGGGTGCATTGGGGTGAAAAGTAAAATAGAAAACAGGCGAGTTGCCCTTTGACAGGCAACATTGAGATAAAGATAAGTCCCGAGTTAAAAAAAGGCTCTTCTTTTGGAGTATATTCTTTTACTTGCACGGCAAAAGGCGTGCGGAAATAACCATTGTCGAAGAGGCTGTTTTCGCCCAGATGTTCAACTCGCGATTAGCCGTAAAGGCACACCTGGGCTTTGACAGCCTTTGACGGGGTGCATAACTTTAGTAACGGGAGAACCCGACAGCTCCTTTGTTCACTTGCACAATTTGATTTTGTTTCAGCAAGAGGGAGAACAATGCCATTTTCTCTTCACCTTTCTTTGACATGTGGTGGCAGGGTAAAAGAACAACAAAAGCCTAGACGCGCCATAACGCTCGAGGTTGTGTTGATTGCATTGCTCAACTCAAACGGACCAGGGGAGGTTCCTTTCTTAAGCTTTCATGGCGTTGGCGTTAAAAGGAAGGACCCGATGGCGGAGGGCGTCAAGGAAGGAACGTAACAATGCGTTAATAATAATAATGCCTTTGTGTATAACAAAGTAAACAAAAAGTACAATAAAAAACATGCAAATAGTTGCTTTGAGAGTAGAGTAACGAAATTAGCAACTCAATCAGCGAAAGAACACAATAACATTCATGTCTTGGAAACCTACGGAAAATCCCATTTCCCATGCGTCGTGGTGGACTCTAAATGCACGCGTATTCAGCCAGCAAACGAATAGGTTCAACTTTGGCACGCACTGGACATGCTCAAGCCTTGAAGGTAAGCGAGGCATAATAAAACACCTGGAAAGTAGCTTACCAAACATGAATGAATTCGGTTTCATATATCGTGAGAGTGATCCGTCCTCTAAAGAACGCCAATAAAGTAAAGTAACAGACATGTAAATCGAGACTGGGAAGTATCGCGGGGCAGGGGGAGATACCACCAAGTAATTCAACACCGCAATTCCTCAGCGGCTGGTCCAGATATCAAGCTGGAATAAACGGCCAAAAAAGAAATAATATATATCAATAAGCGGGATGAATAGGGTTAAAAATAGACAGCTTCCAAAAACGTTAACAGAACAGGGGGATGGGGATATCATGCCAGTCATTCGTTAAAACCGAAGTGGAGGGAGAAAGATGAGCGGTATAAAGGTTGAAGATTAAGAAAAAGGGAACAAAAGTGAGACCGACAAACACGATTTAGAGCGATGGGGTATTGCGATCGAAAAATAGAAAAAGACTGTCGAAGGGGTTTTCTGCACCTATTATAGTGCATAGGTTTGAAAGGCAACGCTGAGAATAAGGCGGCCTAGATATGGCATAAAATCTAAATGATCCCCCGAAATATGAAAATAAAACAATGCCATGATATAAATGTCCAAAACGAAAAGGAAGAACGAAGTTGTATGGCTGTTGAATTGAAAACGTAGGCTAGGCGGCGCTGTCATCGAACCAACTTCCCTTTATTGGAAACCGTCTCATATCGTATCTTATCTCCATATCTCCTATGCCAGCCATATTCGAGCCAAGGGGTAAGATTTTTGCACTGGCTGACGTCGAAAGCACGGAGCATGTTACATCCTTCGACAACAGACTCCACACCAGTGCCAGTAACGCGGACGCAGCCGCGGACTGACAGTTCACGCAGGAGTAGAAGGTGCAAGCCAATGCAGCGGAGGGAAGGGTCCGAGACGGCAGAACCGCAGAAGGATAAATTGAGGTGGGTCAATTGAGGACAGCCCAGGGCTAGAACTTCTGTGGCTGTATCGGAAAGGGCACAGCAAAAGGACTATTGTCGTTAGCTCATAATACTGAGTGATTGGGCAAGTATTAGCATATTGTTAGACTACTCACCAAGTCTAGTTCCTGTAATCCCTTCGCTGCGTTGGTCAGGTATACGATGGCATTATCCGTTAAATATGTACAATCCGCCAGGCAAAGCTTTCGCAAACGAAGGAACTGTACATTTCCCCAATATTGAAATCCTTGATCCGTTATAGTTGTACACCTTGTTAGATCGACTTCTTCAAGCCGCAGCGCAGCATAGGAGGCTATATGGTGCATGGAACGATCTGTGACATGCTTGCAGTACGATAGGGCAAGCTTCTTTAGATAAGGACAACCCACAACCGTTCCACCGGCCGAGCCAGTCTGCACGGTATTTTGCGCATATCCTTTTCCACCCCATTTAGTATTTTGAGTAGCCTTTCCATTGATTTGATGCTGTCCGAATGAAGGATTGGGAACGGTCCAGCCCACGATACGGGCCAAGAGTGTGTCGGAAACTTTTCGACAGTTACTCAGATTGATTTCTTGTAGATATTTTGCTTTATTGGCAATATCAAGAATCGCAGGAGCTGTTACATCCCATACACTCTTCATTTTCAATGCTCTGAGGTTCGCGCCGCAGGTGTTTGCTAATGCCCTGAAGCCCTCGTCGGTAATATGAAAGCAATTATCCATGTCAATAACGCGGGGCCTATCGCCAACAAAGGGGCATATAACATTTACAAGTACGTCGTCTGTAAGTTTCCGGTTATAGAGACTGAGATCGAGATATTGTACAAGCAGGGGTGATTTGGTAAGGATATTAGACCACTGGCGCGAAACGGCCCGGAGACGAAGAAGGTGATGAAGTTCGAGATGCTGAAATATAGCAAGGAGGGTGACATCGTTGAGGTAGTTTTTACTTAATGGCTTGCTAGCACGGCGTGGGGTAGTTGATTGTTTGGATGATGACGGGGGGCTGGGAAATGCAAATGATGCCAGTTTTGAGGGCGATGATGCACCGGACCGAGGGCGCACTGGAGATTGCGATTGTTGGTCTGAGGAAGAATCATCAGGAGTGACTGGCGCAAGAGAACCCCGTCGCGACCTGGACCGTACATTGTCCAAGCCAACGTTGAGAAAAGGATCGGGATCAGAGGGTTTTAGTGCAGGTCGATCCTCTACCCGATTTGCTTTGTGAGGGCTATCAAGTTCAGTCTCAGTGAGCGTGAGAAGAGGCATCGATTGCCTTCTGGCAGATCCATGGAAGTTCTCATTGATAACAAGCTCATTCATAGGTGGCACCGTATCAGCACCAGCATCCTCCATCAAAACGTCGCCATCATTTGCAGTAACCAACCGCTTTCTAGCGGTGTTTTCGACCTGTTCCCGAATATGTTTGGGGCAACGATCCCAGAATTCCGACAGTACCTCGCCGCTTATCATTAAACATTCAACGGACGTAACAGAACGAACGGTTGCTGTTCTTCGCGGAGCTAGCGATAGACTGACAACCTCCCCAAAGTACTGCCCAGCTTTCAATCGAGCTTTAACTTGGACCTCTCGTTGGCCCTCAGCGTCCGTACCTCGACGCGCACCACGCCCAATTGGGCGCTCATTTATAACTTCCACCTCTCCTCGCACAATGAAATATATCTCACGACCTTGAGAGTCCTGCCGAATAATATCTGTGAAAGGTGGATATGTTCGTGGTTGCGCATTGAGTCCAAGAAAATGAAGGATATTAGAAGGGAGGCCAGCAAATAGTGGCAACTCCTTCAATAGTAATCGAACATTGACAAGTCCATTTGCTAAGGCACTTGAGGAGGAATGCTCTGCAAGACCCGGGCTAGGGGATTTGCGCTTCTTACTGATGCTGTTTGACCCACGACCGTCTTCATCGTCGTCCAAATTAAAGCTCCCAGACAAAGCATCACGAACTCTCTTTGACACGCGCTTATGCGCTCCCAAGGGATCAGTTTGAGCTTGAGCCCCTTTCTTTTTCCTTTCCAAAATCAATAGTCTTTCCTCCGCTTCCTCCCTAATAGTTCGTTCTACCTCCGGAAAATTAGGAAGAATCTTCTTGAAATCTTCCTTTGTTAGCACGACGAGTAAGCATCTGGTACGCGCAATTATTGTAGCCGTCCGTGGCCGGTCCATCAGCACGCCAATTTCCCCAAAGAAAGCCCCGGGCTTTAACTCTGCATACACACTTTCGCCATCGCGGGAGGTGACCGCGACCGCACCGCGAACCAACCAATACATAGCTTTTGCGTCGTCACCCTCTGTTAGGATATAGTCGTTGGTGGAGTTGAGCTGTGGGCGGAGATGTAAGCCGATTTCGGCAAGGAAGGATTCCGGCGTGGACTGGAACAGAGGAAAGGAACGTATTCGGTCAATTAGGTCGAGCGGCATGCCTTGTATTTGCGATGAGGCCAGGGGGGAGGGACGGACGGGCCGAGATGGGTTTGTTTCGGAATTGAAGGTTCGAATGAGGGACATTGGATCAGAGCCTGGAACTGCAGATTTGCCCATGACGGCAGGGCCGCCGTTCCCTCTGCTATATCTCCTCATGGTCGCTGATATTTCCGGATACAACTGTGGTTTTGGATGCGGGATGTCTATGCCGGAGGGTAAGGCATTGTGGTGTTCCACTATCGTCAGCAATTATGTGGAGACGGATATTTCTGGATTATCAACAGCTCGAGGACGATAGCATAGCCGATCAATTGGACAATATTACAATAGTATTATGTCTATTAGTACCCGTAATAGTTAGTACAAAAAGAATTGCGGCCTCAGCAGAAGGGACAAGAATATGTGGAAGGGGTCAGAGGTCGGATAGCTCACCCGACTCGACTGAGCTTGAGCTCGCCGTGAATATATATACCTGGGCTGCGGGGGAAACCTAGAGCTTTATAGCATACCGAATCGAAGTCGCATTGAATCAGACAATATGCAATATCAAAACCCCAAGCAAGACAATAGGGTGGAAGCAGTCCGCAACCGTGGGTGCTATTCAGACCCCAAAAAAGACGCAGCTAGAATAAATAGTAGCCAGCTAAACTCCAAGCACAGCTGTTTTGGTGAGGAGAGCTGACAAGCAGACACAACATGGACAGACCAAAGACGAGCGTGCGATGGATGGATGGATGGTAGAGAAGACGACTGGTAGCAAGGTAACAATGATGATAATGACAGCTCTGGGGAGGAATGATTCCCAATGTTCGAATGACGGAGAGCAGAGGGTGGAGCCGCCGCCTGTCTGGAGGCTTGGCGTCCTCCCATTTCGCGGGGCAGCAGGGCCCACTACACACACCGCACTGGCCCGGAATGCCCACGCACCGAGTCTGTCTACTGAAACTGCGATTATCAACTTCATCATTGCACAGGACTACCAGGTGAGATCGATGAGCATAATCAGAGTCGCACACGGTGGGCTGGTGGCTGAACTTTCCATATCCAGATCATTCCAATCCCTCCTCTATCTTTCCAAGCGTCGTGAAATGGAGCGGTGAGCACTTTGCTCTGTATCCGCGTGAGTGCCCGGAATTTCGGCAAAGGAATGTCACTCTCTCATTCCAAGGCTATCCCTTGTGTACAGAATTTCCCCTGCTATCGACACCTCCGCCATGGGGCTGTCCTCGTAAAAGGGAATTGTGAAAGAAGGACCCCAAATAGTGGAACGTGCCCATGGTGAAAAGAAGCTATCAGTCAAGGATGCTTGCGATGTTTCATTTTGGTGGATTTAGAACAGACAGGAATATGGGCTGTTTTGGTTGTGTTTAGCTGTTATACAGGTAAGAATAGAGCCAGGGATAGGCATGTTCCTAGAAGATAGAACGAACGTATATTCCGTCGCTGACGTCGGCTCCTAACGCCCGCGCTGTGCCTGGGGTTACATGTACTGGGCGCCTTTTTCGCGCCCGTCCCCCTTGCTAGGATCGTTCCAGATGAAACAGGACAAGGGAGCGAAAATAATATGAAAAAAAAGTCTGGCCAGTTACAAAGGCGCAATTTTGCGTACCTGCATAATCTGGGAGCTTTGGACATCTTAAGAGACTTGAGTTCGCCCTATTCATGCCTCCCAGGATCCATGACAGTAGCTGTTTACCGGGTTGGGCTCTAATAAGCTAGTCCTGAAATATCACAGGTACTTTGACAACGATGTTCGATGTTCGCTTCTGGGCCCCCAGACCGTTTTAATTCCTGTCGTTATCAATTCTATATTTCCTAAGTACATGTATGTATATGCATGCAAAAAGCAATATGGTAGACGACTCTGCTCTATATACCGAGCGACATTGAAGATTGCCTGAGAAATTGCCCGCTTCATTTGAGTAAAACAAAGGGCATATATAAAAGGCGTGAGGTCTGTTTAGAACTATGAGTATGCCTGCGGGCGCATCTGATGAGTCTTCGCATTCTACTAGCAATAGGAGGACGCATTGCTTGGGTATCTTGTTGTCTGAAAATGATCAGCCGCTTGGTTTAAGTTGTGTTTAATCCGGCGAGGTGTCAGTTCCTGGACAAGATCAAGTCGGGCAATTCACCACCCCCAGACTCTCCTATGTTTTCTCTACTTGGAAAGGAACGTATCGATAGTCGAAAATCGTGTATTTTGTGGCGAAGACGACTGGAGTAATTTGACATCAGTTATGAGACACATCCGTCGACAAATTGCGCAGCGTGAGTGTTGTCCCAGAACATCTCTGCCATCCAGCATTCATGACGGACATGCCGTTTCATGTGGGTCGAAGATAACCTCAATACTAGCTGTTCTCGAGTAATGTCATGTCGACAATCTCCTCCCAGCAATAAAGCCGCCTCTTTCGTTGGTGGCTGTTTGGCTATGGCGAGAGGTACACAGAGAGGATGTTGGCGTAAGCGACATTACGTTGAGCGTGAGAAAGCACTAGTAGGAGACAGCCCGGACAAGCCAGGATGTTGTTATTGTCCGTTTCTCGCAGCAGGGCTAGCCATGGAATTGCCGGAAGGGCTTGGGCGTGCTGGTAGATTTGTATCGTTCGAAAGAGGCCCTTATATCGCCGGACACGGGCACCCAAAAGTACAACCAAGGGCTACTGCTTCTCATATAGGCAGACGGGATTCTCGAGAGGGGACTGCCCATCCGAAACTATATCGCCGCATGTTCTAATAGCCCTCGTAGCTTTTGATTGTCCCTTTTACCGAATTCTCGCAAGGATGCGAAATTTCAGTCAACCAAAGGTTAAACAGTATCGCTTTCCCCATTACGCGGCGAAAACTTGCGAAAAAGGAAATCGATATAATCAGGTCGACTTCCTTTTAGTGTCGCAAAAACATCCTGGATCAAGCCATATGCGAGAGATGCTTTCAAACCGAGTTTCGCTGTCCGTGCCGCGGTATAAACGTCATGACGAGCTACATATTAACCATTAGCAAACGAGCTCGAGAGATACATACTGCAAAAGCAGATACAAGCAGCGTAGAAAGTGGACACAAGCATACATACAAATCATGCTAAAAAGGCCAGAGAAAGTTAGGCCAGCAGTCACCGTAGAGAGAAAATCCCGTCGGCCGTGCCGGGCGTGATCAACTACTTCCTCGAAGAAGC
The DNA here is from genome assembly GCA_002573585.1 of Helicocarpus griseus UAMH5409. Lineage (NCBI taxonomy): Eukaryota > Fungi > Ascomycota > Eurotiomycetes > Onygenales > Ajellomycetaceae > Helicocarpus > Helicocarpus griseus. The sequence goes on from PDNB01000236.1 coordinate 10,557, forward strand.
AGAAGGTAAAAGCCCCAGCCGCGAGCTTCGAACCCATTTTCACTCCATCCTTGCAAGCTCCCACTATGGCCACATAATTTTTGCTTCTGTGATAATGGTACCATTGCATCGTCGCAGTCGGTAACCTGTGCGCGTTTTCAGCGCGAAATCGATATGCCGCTTTGGTGCTGCCGTGACCGGCTCCCAGGGTAAAGCCAGTGGTAAATGCAGCGCCCATTGCAAGTGGCAGACGAACAACTATATCTGATCCTAGTCGAGGGGGGGAGGGATTGTCGTGGCCAAACAATTTATTTAGCCTTTGGTCCCCGTGCATTGGGGGTGCTGACTCCTCTGTGGAACCCATAGCCAAGTGAGAACAATAGAGCTGCGAGTAAGGGTAGAAGGGAGAAGGCGAATTGAAGGAGCCGGATGAGTTAATAATGTCGACAATTCGATGTTAGACACGAAAGGGTGTTGTCTTCTGCAGAGCCCAAAAGTTTTGCTGTTGGTATGGAGTCGGTTTTAGCTCAAGGCTTGCGGCGCTAGCCCCGATTGGACAAGAGGTTGCGCCGACGTCACTCTCTCCTGACAAAAGAATCAGCAACAGAGCAATTCGCGGCAGCTCCAACCTCCGCAACCGAACAAGAAGATATTATAGGGCACAACTTGGCTTTACAAAACAAAGCTTGCGAGTGAAAAACACCCAGCTGCTCGAAATGGTGAGTGCTTCGAGACTGAAATTGTCCATGCTCAATTTCTTACTTACCCCGCTCTAGAGTGAACCCGACTCGCTCAAATGGACTCTCAGGTTCAAAAACCACAATGTTACAATACTCCTCCTTGCGTCTCCCACCCAATCACTCGACTCCTTAAAAGACGAACTTCTTAGGTCATTGAGAGTTCGCAATATCGCCGAAATCAATCAACATCCAGTTCCCGAAGATCCAGCCGAAATCGAATTCGGAGTACCTATCGATAGAAACAATCTAGACAAAGGCTGGGAAAGATTAACGCCGCCTACGCAGGAAGGGGAAAATGAGAAGCAACCTATACGAAACCGGAAGGCAGCAAATGCAACAATAGAATGGCTAGGTCTCAAAGACTCGCAAGCGGTGGCCTTCAGATTCCGCAAACCAACCGAAGGAGAGGACGAAGATGAACTAGGAATTGGTTTCAATGACCCAGGTTGGGATGTCCTGATTCCAAAATACGATGCTGAAGATGATGAATGATCGTTATTGGGCCGGAAATCTCTTCGGAGCATGGAGTTTGGGGTTCTGGTGGATAGATCGATTGGATTTACGTTGCTTTTGGTGCTTCGTCTTTTGGAACTCGCGACAAATGGTCTGGCGGGGATGCCCGCGTGTCGTGGGACACTTTGCAAAAGCATGGAGGATTTTATTTGAAATAACAGATCGTACATCTCAGTATGTACATGCTATGAGCTTGTAGCTATCTCAGGTGTCGACATGTCTATACCCAAGAACGCAGCTCTATCCAACTTTTGTCTTTCCACAGCCCAACCGCAATATTTGATAGTATTATACGAGTTCTCTCTGTTTGGATTAATTGAACAAGATGCCATGTCGAATACAGAGGGCTGGCATATTCATGTCTACTTCGGGGTTCTGCTAGAACTTCGGACTTCATATATTCTAAATTCTTAAGCACTTTTACTCCGTATAGTGGGACACTATATTGCCAAGTCATGACTTGAAAGTTGTTTCTTTTGAAATGCTAAGTTTGCTCGAGTTGGCTTACACTTATACGAAGCAATTGAACACCGTACCACAGCGGCGTATAGTTGAAATGGGAGCTCCCTATTTTTTATTTATTAACGGTGGGCAATGTGCGCATACAAAGAGTGCGTGTATATTATATTCATGGGTAAACCCGAGGTCCGCCGTAAGGGTCGCCTCCTAATTCCACGGCAGAGCCCAGCACTGGCACGCGCCACGCGGCTGCTGCCATGGCAACCGGCGGCGGATTAACTGTTTCACAGCCGCCGCTATCAACACGCCCCGTAAATAAGGACCTTGGGCTGGAGACAGGAGACAAAGGACAAGACAAACCTTCTCGAGAGCTGCAGAGTTCCACCGTCGACAACACTAACAATACTTATCCAGCAGGGACTCTATTTTCCTATTTCTTGTATCAATTCGTGCATCTTTTCCTCTTCTTTTAACAGCTAGAGGTCTGTTTATCCATTACATGCCTCCATTACCCCCTTAGTTTACGCAACACCGGAAGAGTACACACATTGTTTACAACGACTATCCCTCATGGCGGCCCCCGGCGGCGCGTCTTCGATCTCAGTGACCGTCCGAGTCAGGCCCTTTACAATTCGAGAAGCTGCACAGCTTACAAAATGTGACGATTCAATGCTGTTCCTTGGGGACGGGTCTCTGGCTGGTGTCCCTACCCCGAAGCTTATACAAAAGGGCATTCGACCTGTAGTAAAGGTCGTAGATGACAAGTGTCTGTAAGTAGACGCGACTTGATGTTTTCAACAAGTATAGGCTCTAATCGTGATTAATTAGTGTATTTGATCCTCCTGAGGACAACCCAGTACACCGATTTTCCAAAACCGTTGTCCCAAATGGCAAACGCGTGAAGGACCAAACTTTCATGTTCGACCGAGTTTTTGACGAAAACACAAGTCAAGGAGACGTATACGAATCGACAACTCGGAGCTTGCTAGACAGCGTGCTGGACGGTTACAACGCCACAGTTTTTGCATACGGTGCTACGGGATGTGGTAAAACACACACCATTACGGGAACTGCTCAGCAACCGGGTATCATCTTCTTGACCATGCAAGAACTGTTTGAGAGAATAGCAGATAGGACAGATGAGAAAGTCACTGAGGTGTCATTGTCGTATTTGGAAATTTACAACGAGACCATACGCGACTTGCTTAATCCCTCCAATGCTGTGAAGGGCGGCCTTATGCTCCGCGAAGATGCAAACCAGACAGTCTCCGTGGCCGGTCTTACAAGTCACCACCCGCAAAACGTCCAGCAAGTGATGGACATGATTGTAAGAGGAAACGAATGCCGAACAATGTCCCCCACTGAAGCAAATGCGACATCGTCCCGATCCCATGCGGTGCTCCAAATCAATGTGGCACAAAAGGATCGAAACGCGGACGTCAATGAACCACACACCATGGCGACCTTGAGTATTATTGATCTTGCGGGAAGCGAAAGAGCGAGTGCGACGAAGAATAGAGGCGAGAGATTGATCGAAGGTGCCAACATCAACAAATCGTTGTTGGCTTTGGGAAGTTGCATAAATGCCCTCTGTGACCCTAGGAAGCGCAACCATGTCCCGTACCGCAACTCAAAACTCACCCGCCTTCTCAAATTTTCTTTAGGAGGAAACTGTAAAACTGTGATGATTGTTTGTGTCAGTCCATCCAGTCAACACTTTGACGAAACTCAGAATACCCTTCGATATGCAAATCGAGCGAAGAATATCCAAACGAAAGTCACCCGAAATGTTTACAACGTCAATCGCCATGTTAAAGATTTCCTTGTCAAAATCGATGAGCAAATGGCCTTGATCAAAGAGCTACAACAACAACAGAAGGATTACGAATCTGTTGCCTTCGCTAAGTTTAAAAAACAGACAGAAAAGAAGGAATTGGTTGTGCGCGAAGGTATCTCTCGTCTACGCAGTGCCTATGAGCACTCAGCGCCTGAACGACAAGAGAGACTCAATAGTATGCTTCGATTGAGACAGGTCAGCCGACGCATCTCGATGCTCTCTTCCTGGATCGCTGCATTCGACAATGTCTGCGACTCCACGGAAAATGATTCCGCGTTATCGAACCTCCAGGCTATTAGGAAGACCGCTCAAGGGATTCTCGTCGAGTTAGAAGGCAGCAGGCAACACTACCACCAAAAACTCGCGAAAACTACCTGGGACAGAGGGATCAACTCCGCACTTGACGTTGGTCTAAAACAACTCCGGGAACTCGAAATAGCTGATAGTGTCGACAGTTCCAGCCTCACTCGCGAAGCAGAGTTCCTCAAATCCAACGCAGAAAGAGAGGCTCTCAACGCTGTTGCCGAGCAGGAGAAAGGAGCAGATATTGCTATGGTTCAAATGCTGTTGCAGGCCAACTTCGAGACAGTTTCTGCGATTGAGGACATTATGCAGCTCCGAGAGGAGGAAGCCATCGACGCCGGCAAGAAGATTCTCGCGAACCTGCTAAGGACCAGCACCGCCGCCACATCAAACGTGGTCAAACCAGATGGAAGCGCAGCACCCGTTGAGGCTTTTCCACCAAGCAAAACCGGTACCCCGAAGCGCCGGAAACAATTCAGTTTAGGAGGCGCAGCATCCTTGCCCAAACCCATTAACGCGGCTATGGCTGTAGCACCCCATGTATCCCCGTCCCCTGTGAAGGCGTCGCCAAGAAGGAAAAAGTTGGGACCACGGAAGGGAATAAGCTTCACGCCGAAAAAGCTCCAGGCAAAGAACAACAAGAGAAGCGTCAGATGGAAAGACGACGTCGAAGATGGAACACTTGCAGAATTCGAGAAGACCCCCCAGAAGCCCGAAGAATCGTCACCGAATACACCATCGAGTCAGCCACAGTTGCCCCATATTTCTTCAGGAGTATCCGCTATCCCCCGTCGAACATCGTACGGATCGAGAGAGTCATCGCCGATTCCCAGCCCTCCTACGTCACTGAATATCCAGAAAAATAACCGTTTCAAGGCCGGCTTCTTGTCCAAGAAACCGAATGGCTCTCCAACCGCGCCAACATTGACCAGGCTTTCCCTATCATCGGACGCCGAAAGTTCTCCTTTACGTGGTATTGAAAATAGTAGTTTCCTAAATCGCAAATCTCTTGACCATTCTGAGGCTGATAACACAAAAAGCGGCGGAAGCGGGTCATCAGATAGTGACGATGGATGGAAAGTAGACAAGGATGAGGCCATGACAATACACTCGGCAATGAGACGCATATCCGGAGCCCATGGAGGTAATATAGGTTCGAATGCCGCGGTTAACCGGATCCACCGTCGACGAAGCCCGACAGCTGCCACGAACGGAAGCCCTCCCAATGAGAATACCATGTTTTCAGCATCCCAGGCGAGACGCATGGTAAAAAGCGAAAAGGAACATGAATCGAAGATTAGCGTTTTGAGCCCAAGGACCGTACCTATCACAAAAGCGAGTGGCCAAAGGCGGACCACGCTAGGCGACGGGAAACAGGTTGGCCTTGCTTCCAGGGAAGGAATCCGGCTTACTTCATCGGGATCGTCAAGGGGTAGCTTGCAACCGGCAGCAAAGGGCGCGTGGAGGTAATGTGAACTGTTTGATCTTAGATCTTCTTATTTTGGCGCTTATGGACGGATTTAAAGGGCGTTTCGAGGCTTATAATCATGTCTTGGGCTTGGTTTTTTAATTCCTGTTGGCTTCCCTTCTGGCTTCCTCTTAGCTACCTGTATTCTATTGTGTTTTTCTTTCCTTCTTTCTTTCTTGTTCAATATATCCCAATGATTCCCTTGTGAGTTTTTTCCTATTCCTTTTTTGCGGGCGAGTCAGATTATTCCATGGCTTGTTCTCGCTACATGCTTAATATCTTCCAACGTTAGCATTCGTTTTTGACTTGTGTGTACAATATGGAAATTGCTTCGAGTCTCAATTTTTTCGTCACGGTTGAACATTTGTCGGTAACCAAAAGCCGTGTGATACGCGGGGGAGACGAAGGTCGTATGCTCGAAGCTGTTGTTACCATGCCATTTATGCTAATGTGCGATGAATCTTCCTTGCTTACTTTCGCATGCCATTCCAAACGTACAACTCTCTTCGTGAGCCCTGGTGTAAATTGACCTTTGCTTAGAACCCTGTTCGTCAATGCTCATGCCGCCGTTTTCTCCTTTGAGTAGCGAAATTTGTGGCAAGCTACGTAGAGATAAAGAGCCCTAGTCAGGTTGATTCAAACTATTTCGAAAGATTAAACCAAGACACAATCCAACAATCGAAGGTCGGACAGGAGTTGGAGTTGCAATATGGAGTGAGGTCAATTTAGCCTCCTTTCCCAGACCATGGATTTAGGTTTGCCTTTGAATAAATGAAGGGTTGTTCTTACAAATAACCTGGGTTCTAAGGCGCACACACTACTACATGCATGACATTTGGACTCAACGTTAGGTTTCTTAGGGTCTGCATTGACCGAGAAAATTTTTCCAGGACACAAAGTGGACTTGATGACTTTCGTTTTTAATGTTTACTAATATATGTTGGGGTCCCAGATGTGAGGGGCCGTCCTATGGATATCGGCTTACGGTTAAAGATGGTATTAGTGTTGCAATACGCCTATTGCTACATTGGAGATCATCAAGATTTCATTCTAGAGGCTAAAGAGAAAAAGGAAAGAAAAAAAAAGAAACTAATAACAGACTTTGTATTGCTACTACTCACTTCTCTTGCACTCGTAGGAATTACCAAAGTGACTGTCCCATTACTAGGTACCCTGGAAAACGATTAGCGCATTCGGGGTCCCAAACGGGAAATTCGCGCCAGGGATGATGCGGCCTGTCTGCGGGGAGTCGGGGACCGATCTATCATGTTCGGGGGATAGTTCAAAACGTGTGCATACACAAGCCCGGCTTACATATCAATGAACAAAAAATATAAAAGGGCGATAAGGAATCTTTACCTGTCATGGCCAAACATTACCATTGTCATTCTCCCTCCGGTTTCCTTGCGCAATATGTCGACGTCAATGACCATTGAACTTCCCGCGAGGGAACAGCAATTACAGCAAATACCGTCAACAGCTTCAGAACAGATCTTTGGTCCAGGTGAAGGTGCTCCCGTTGTTCGCGTAAAGCAGAAGTGGAATGAACCTTCCATCAACAAATGGCGCATACTCGTGACCTTTGCCAGCTTTGCGGTTGTTGGCGCCAGTGATGGCGTTTACGGCGTGAGTAGACTTTTTATCAATCTTGTTACGATGTGTACTAGTTCTCAGAACCATTATATTAATTCATTCGCAGGCATTGGTTCCATATGTATGAATTCGGACGCTGCCACATGCCCCTAGGAATTTTGCACTAGAACACTGATATTTTCCAGATACGCGAAGACTTTGGACTATCCACAACAGTGGTCTCACTGATTTTCATGACGCCGTTTGCTGGCTATGCACTCGCAACAATTGCGGTGAACAAAGTCCATATGACATATGGGCAACGGGGAGTTGCCGTAATCGGGCCTTTATGCCACCTTGTCCCCTTTCTGGCAATGGCAGTTCGGCCTCCCTACCCGGTAATGCTGGTGGCCTACATATTTGTAGGTTTCGGAAACGGCCTCATAGACTCGGCATGGAATGCCTGGATCGGTGACATGGTCAATGCAAACACTCTCATGGGCTTCCTCCATGCCTTCTATGGTCTTGGGTTTGTGCGCTTGCTGAGAAGTAACTGAATGAAGTGCTAATGGTAAACAAAAACTTGGCAGAGCGACCATAAGTCCGACGATTGCGACTAGTATGATTAACAGCGGTTTGAACTGGTCGTTGTTTTACTACACCTTAGTAGGAGGTGCGGTCTTGGAGCTGGTAGGCAGTGTTGCCATGTTCTGGAGCGAGAACGGTGAACGTTTCCGTATCAACAATCCCAAAACCCCTGGCTCAGGAAACAACGCAAGGACCACGGAAGCGGTGAAACACAGAGTAACTTGGCTTATTGCGTTGTTCCTCTTTGTGTACATGGGTGTTGAAGGTTCGTTGACAGTCGAGGAAATCCGATATCGATATGAGGCTGACATGGTAGCATAACAGTCTCTATTGGCGGTTGGATTGTCGAGTTCATGATGCAAGTCCGCCAAGGAGGAGCCTTCGAGTCCGGCCTTATTCCCACGGGCTTTTGGGCTGGTGTAACAGTCGGGCGGCTTGTTTTGGGTTTTGTGAACGAACTGCTAGGAAAGTCTTCTGCAAAGCCGCGAAATGTGAACTTCACTAACTAAATGAACAGGGGAGCGAACTGCGATCACGATATATCTGGTAATATCAGTTGGTCTGGAGTTAGTCTTTTGGCTTGTCCCGAAATTCGTTGTGTCCGCGGTTGCAGTAGCATTGCTCGGTTTCTTCACTGGTCCACTCTTCCCTGGTGCAATCGTCGTAGCTGCAAAGCTGTTACCAAAGCACTTACACACTCCCGGCATTGGTATTGCATCTTCCTTTGCAGGCGGGGGTGCAGCCATGTAAGTTGCCATCTCCATCATTCCTGACCTTGATTCCCGTGTATAAACACGAATCGTCCTTCAGCATGAATGACAATTCTCTGACAATCTGTGATTGCTATAGACTGCCCTTTGTTGCCGGTGCTATCGCTCAGCCGCATGGCGTACAGAGCTTGCAACCTTTCATTCTGGCACTGCTAGCAACTGTTACGCTCCTGTGGGTGTTGCTTCCGCGTACGCCACGCCGCATGCATGAAGTATGATAGAACGGGGTCCAAGAAAGGTGGAAGTAAGTCCTGTAGGCCATCAAGCTAGGAACACAGGAAGTGTGATACTTTTGCTGTTGATATTATGCAACTGTAGTTGGCAAGGGGAGCCATTGGAGAAGCTGGAGAACTTGACATCTAACCATCTTATCATGCGTTGATATATCGATTTAGTGGCTGGTACAAAAAGTCCCGATGCCCTCATTTCAAGTATATGGAGTGACATGGTGTCTCTCAGAGAAATGCTAGTTTCAATGCCTCAGTTGTAGCTTGTGTCTTTTTCAAGTTGATGCCCGGCGGAGATATCTTGGCGGATCCACCGAAGCTGTGCCAAGACACCCCGAAAAAGCTCGGGCCACAATGCTTGTTTAGTAAACATGCCAAATCGCAACTCCCAGTGCACTCTGTAGATGGTTTGGCCGCCGTCAAGCAAATGTCTAGATATACATCTAGATTATTGCGTCTGATTGCCAGGTAACTTTTCCTTACTTTTATCACAGCAATGATTCCTATGCGAGTAGTGCGTGGGTTGGATGTGGAATCATTATTCTAGTGATTAGTCAAACTGCCATGGCGAGGATGACGCCATCGCATCAAGTGGAGCACAAAATGAAGACAAGATGGATGAGCCGCGATCGGATACGGGAGCACATAAAAAAAATTAAATCAACCTCATTTTTCCTTTTTCCCCAACCTCTTTTGTTTATGATCATCTCATACTGATAACGCCTAGTCTCCATCCGCCGTAACGTGCAATCGAACCTTTCGTAACACATATATCTCCGCATTCTCATCCAAAAACAAACATAACCACCAGCCTCATGGCCTTCCCACTCTCATCCATCATGCCGCCGTTCATATCACGGATGATGCGCTTTTTCTCGACTACCCCTTCTCTCTCATTAACTCTGGAATCGCTAGCAGCCCGGGGCTTTCCCGAAAATGCACAGGAAGCCACCATCGCCGCCGGCTGTTTTTGGGGAGTAGAACATTTATACCGGAAGAATTTTGGCGGCGGGAAGGGCCTTTTAGATGCCAAGGTTGGATATTGCGGTGGTGATACGACGCATCCGTCCTATCGGAGTGTCTGCTCGGGGAAGACAGGCCGTATGTGTTTATGCTTCGGCGCCGTTTTGCTCTTATGATTATATCTAACTCCGTCTCTCTTCAAACAGATGCTGAAGCTCTAAGAATTATATTTGATCCCTCAATTGTCACATATCGCCAACTCCTCGAATTCTTTTACCGCATGCATGACCCCACAACTCCAAACCGACAAGGCCCAGATGTAGGGACACAATATCGGAGCGCCATATTTACACACGGCGAGGAGCAGCATAAGATTGCCGAGGAGGTTACACAAAAGGTGGCTAAGGAGTGGTGGAAACATCCCATTTCGACCGTGGTTGTCCCAGCGGGCCAGTGGTGGGATGCCGAGGATTATCACCAGTTGTATCTTGATAAAAATCCGAGTGGTTACGAATGTCCTGCGCAGTAAGTTCCCCGCACTATCTCCTTTTCGGTAAAACTGGAAGCTCCGCCGCCCACTGTGGGGGAAGCGGGGAGTAAAACAAGAGTGCTAACTGTGCGTTCTTTTACAGCTTTGTGAGAAGTTTTCCACCTTTATCCGAATGAGCATGACGAATGTCGACCAAGTATATACTCCTAAATGGCTGGAGGGGTTACGCTGTATATAATCCCCGGGGCTTGCAGAGCGATGGACCGGAAAGATTTGAAATTCGGAGCGCTGTTGAGTTTTCTTCTTTTTATTTCTCTTGGATGCCATGCAAGGGAGCATTGGTAATTGACCATTGCTGTGGGAATATCATGGGTGCAAAGGTTTCGTTCTAAATTCTGTATGATTTTCAAAAGCGCCACTTATATATAACCCGGCGATTTATGTCTGTGCAAAAGCCGCATGATTGAGTATATATATCCAGCTTGTTGGGTTAACATTGCTCTTAAATAATACCTAACAACTTGAGAATCGAATCGAAACTGAGTCGTGCAGCCAAATTCCACCCTGAACCATACGAGCTAACCATGAATATCCTATTTGATGACGGTATATACCCCGGACATCCGGGCAGGAAATGATATACTGATAAGGCATAGCTTGGAGCCTCCTGCCCGGGCCCCCTCCTATCGCCACGATCCTACCCCACCTTTCTACTTCTAACTGGCCCTATCGCCAATAACAAATCCCCTTCAACACGAGGTAGAATAATAGAACCAGCCAAGAGCCACAAAAAATGAAGTAATAAACGGTCAACAACCACTGCTAGCAATTGTCGATTCTAACCTACACTATCCGGACCTATCCACTCCCATCCCGCGTTATCGACCTGCTATCTCTTCTTCCATATTGTTCCATGGCTGATAGTCATTCGCCCTCGTTCTACACCTTGCCTCCCTACGGCTCCTGCGGATTGACATTGACCAGATGGTGGCATTCCAGACTCAATAATGAGCTCATATATGGCGTATGCACGCGTGATAACCGGGAATAGCCCTTCTATCTCCCCGAGTCTATCAGTTAACAGTGCAAGACGCCCTGTCTAGTCCGGGATATCTTATCTCTTTTGCTCGCATTCATATCTTTCAAATTGATATAAAACGGGGTAACTCTGGTTTACTTAGCAGTCTTCCATCCGGAAGAAAGAAGTGGCTAGTAACCTTATCTATCTCCCTTCTGTTTTCCTGCATAGCATTTTCCTGGGGGATATAGAGTTAGACTCATCCCGCTGCTGGTTTCCTTATCTCGTACCACGTTTCTCCGATGAGAAATACCTCTTAACTCAATATAGCTATCCTTTTTTTGGTATACAACTTTCTTTTCTTGACTCAGTGCCTGACTCAGTGTCCCTCAGCCATCTTGCATGGGGAGTGCATGCGCTGTTTGTACATAATTGTCTCCAAGGCTCTTTATGCAAGGGAATAAAGGGTAAAAGAAGAAAGGGCACGAAATGCGAAGACAGCTAGGCTTCCCGTTGAGTACCAGCTATCTCCTTCATCCCAGGTGTCAGACTGCTGTCAGGTTGTCTAGCCAGCGGAATCGGCAAACTGTCAGGTACTCTCATAATGGACCTGCCCAGCCGTCCGACTCCACACTCGTTTCCACTGGGAGGACATCCGCACCCTCCTCCCCTGGGTCCACGAGACCATACGCCACGTTCAAGGTTGCGATGCCCCTTGCAGAGGCGCCGGAGCCACAAAAGCCTCCTTCCCTTTCAATCTTGCCCTTGACCACGGTGCTGCGGTCTCTATTCGTCACCACCGTCTCATCTTCGCCCATCCTCTTTGGCCCATCCCTGGCTTTTCTGTCAGTATTGGCAAACTCAGAATCACCCCTGCTGAGTCCTGATCAAAACCCTGTTTTGAAGTTCTTCTTGGGACAAACATTATATGCCCAATTTTGCGCGGGGGAGACGCCAGAAGAGGTCAAGGGAAATGTCAGTGAATTGAAGAAGCTTGGTTTTTCGGGAGTCATATTGGGGTATGCCCGGGAATATGTGATGGACGACAAGGAAATCAATTCTCTCAGTCAAGGTGACCCCGCAAAAGATGAAGATACGGCCAAAACCGCTGTCGACATAGCGTCTTGGAAGAAGGGGACCTTGGCAACGGTCGACCTAGCGGACGATGGGGACTTTGTGGCTTTGAAGTTCACGGGAGCCGGAAAAGGTACAGTCCAGCGTTTGCTTCACAGGCTGTCACCATCTCCGGCCCTCCAGGAAGCGATGGTCGAAATATGTGAAAGGTCAAAGGCTCGGAATGTAAGGCTGTTAATCGATGCTGAGCAGCAGGCTGTCCAGCCTGCGATCGATGATTGGGCGCTGGAGTTCCAAAGAAGGTATAACAAAGGCCTAGGACAGCGGGCTGTGGTGTATGGTACATACCAGGGTTATCTCCGTTCTACTCCCGCAACGCTTTCTCGGCACATCGCCATCTCGGATGCGGAGGGATTCGTTCTGGGAGTCAAATTAGTCAGGGGTGCATATCTGGGAACCGAATCGCGACATATAGTCTGGGATACAAAACAAGACACAGATAAAACATACGACGCCATTGCTGAATCGTTGATCAGGCGGCAATATGGGGAAGTTCTTCAGCCACACCGTTCCTCCGCGGACAGTGACTACCATCGTCCATTTCCCAAAGTCGATCTCGTGCTCGCTTCTCACAACCGGGTCTCCGTCGAACGGGCACGGAAAATCCAAGAAGACGAGCAATTGCGCAATACCGGTGCTAGGCAGATCAACATGGCCTATGGTCAACTCCAAGGTATGGCTGACAATATCAGCTGCGAGCTTGTGCAAATGGGGAAGCTGGCTCGCGACCAGCAAGCTGAAGGAGTACTGGTAGAGATGGAACCGCCAAAGGCATACAAGTATCTTGTATGGGGAACCGTGGGCGAATGCACACGGTACCTGCTTCGGAGGGCTCAAGAGAATAGGGATGCAGCTTCTCGCACGGAGGATACGAGGAAAGCTATGGCGCAGGAGTTGAGGAGGAGATTGATGGGAGGTTAGTTACCTAGGTGGTTGGTCAAGTGACCAATTCGCTCTTTTTTGGTTAGGTTAGCGGTTATTTCCCCTTCCTTTGCGTTTGATGGCGGGTATATATCTTGTTTTTCGGAAGGGTCCTTATATATACCTACCTATGTACCTAGGAAATTTGTTGGCAAAGGGAATACAACAGCCTGTGGGGTTTCAAGTGTTTCCTAGCGCATTCCATAATGGGCGTTTGGTAGTTGATTACCTTTTATAGCCGAGAAGGAAAATATAGATGGATTTCTAAATATTTAGAAGAGTAAGCGTTGACCTTGATTTTTCTCGATTAAGAGTGATGCCTGTGTTGAGGTTTGAGATTCCAGTTCCCTGTCATATCTGTCGTGTGTGCGTTCGTTCTTTCATTGTCTTTTTCTTTCTTTGAACCCCTCCCTCAGCTGTTCACGGGGTATACTTATTGGAAGAAGCCGTTTTGTTTGTTTTTCTTTTCTGTTTTCTTCTTCCTTGTTCGGTTTCTAAGCAGCCGATGCGCCGTTTTGAGGTTTCAGGAATGCTCAAAGAAAGAACAAAAAACGCGGGTGGCGGGTAGTGGAGCAAATCAATGAAAGTGAAAAGAGACAGTTTGTGTCTCTTGATATAATTTCACTTGCTGCAAATTGGCCGTATGTATCTGCTTAGCAGATGGAGCATTAAGGTTTTCCAGGACTGTAAATGTATAGAACATATGGTTCTTTTCTTCCTATCTCCTCGGGTTTTCACCTAGGAGATAGAAAGAGAATCAAAAGCAAAATGAAATCAGTATAAGCATCTGACCACCAATCTCTGCTGATGTATGTTTTATTACCCCGGCGATGAAGAGAGCTAAGTAAGTCAGTCAAGCAGACAGTGAATGCGTCAAACGCGGGGGTCTCCGCACTTCTTTCAACATATCTCCTGTGTGTTATTCCACCCCACTGGCATCTATACAGTGAAGTTCCTGAAGTTCCTCTTCTTTATCTTATCTTACTTAACTGCGTGTCTTCTTGTTGTCCTTGTTGTTTCTCACAGGCCTTTCAATCTCTGTCTTTCGCGCGTTCTCTCTCACACTCTTTTTGATTTCTTTCTCTCTCTCACTCATCTATACACTTCTTTTCTCTTCCTGGTCTCATCATCTTCTTGCTCTTTAGTTCATCACAATAGCTACTTCTCAGACTTACACCAATATTCTCTCTCTTGTGTGTCATAGTTCTATGTTTCTTACTTAAGTGTGTTGATATCTCTTCTTTTCTCTTTATTCCACGTGCATTCTGGTTATCACGCAGAACAGCCAGCGAGGTAGGCCAAGCTGGATGGAAGAAGGAAAAATGGCCCAACGCATGGATGAGGCTATGGTTGAGGTAATGGAAAAATTGGGGAGCATTACTGAGCATGTGAGTTCTCTCAAATCAAGCTCAGACCTTGAGTCTTGTATGCAACCTTGATCAGAAGCACTAATTCATACCCTCCCTGGTATCCAAACAGCTCCGCAAACTTGATTTCATAGAGCCAGCAAACAGCATCTCGAAGAGTACTCAGACCATTGTTGAGGTCTTCATAAATGCCACAATCGAATTCACGGACTATGACATGGTCATGCTTCCTTCCTCAGTATGTATTAGCTTCCTACATTGAGGGCACAGTTTTTAGTGAGGTCCATGCATGTGCATATGTGATTTTGCGTTGGTAATTGCTGACACTGCTTCTTCCAGACTGAGACCAGTCCATTCAAAAGTGAGGACAATGGTCAAGCCTCTCGCAACGGATATCAGGAGGTGCTGGTAGAGGGCTGCGAGCCAGAGGAGAACCGTCTCCTTGATTTGAGTCCTCCCGCCCCAGCTCCAAAGGCTAGCAGCTCATGGGCTACGGTAGCGGCAGGCCCTCCTCAGGGTCATCAACCCAACGGAAGATCCGGAACAAAGGCGCCAAAGAAGGAGAACAGCCAGTTGCCGGTCGTCCCAATTCACCCCGTGGTGCGTGCCGTGCCGCCTCCAGCTAAAGAAGGGCTGGAGAACAAAGCGGGCATCCTCATCGTCAAGGGAAAGTTCAGGGCTGGAAGCTTGAATTTTCTGACCGCGAGAATCCACGAGGGTGCACTATACAGTGTTGAGATCGAGTACCATTCGGGATTCGCGGAAATTATATTCCACCAGGCGCAGCAGGCGAAGGATTTTTTGATCCAGGACAAACTCGCAATTGAGAAGACAGGCCATGGCCGCTTCGGGCCCGACTTTGAAGTTAAACATGAAGGCTTCAGGGTGCAGCAGTGGGATAATAACATGGCAAAGATGAACCTGATTGGGCCGCATCGGGAGCGGCGTCGGTTGACGTTTGTTCGCTCTAGGCTGCTGGGAAGCCCTTACGCATACAAGACGCTGCAGGAAGAGATTACTAGAATTGCCGGGTGGGATGGAGTGGATTTCATCTGGGCATTCAACTCCGGTAACGGTACGTATATGTCTGCTGACGCCATTTGCCAAATGGCTTCGGCTAATTTGGACATTCCATTCTAGTGACCGCTGCCTTCAAGAGCGTCCAGACGGCCATGATTGTCCGCCAGCACTTCCTTCAAAAGGCATCGAAGGCTAGCGGCCCGTATAAAGGTGTCGAGGTAACGTACTCGACCGATCCGTGTGAGAAACCACTGCATCTCGGGAGAGGATAGAAATGGATGGACGGGTATGTCCCAAGACAAACCAGCGTTCGCAAAACTTGGCTAGATAAAATGGATAGAGGAACCGGACTTGGGTTCCTGTACAGAATTGACGGCTTGAATGGCTGTGCCCTCTTTGGAAGGCTCTTGTGGCCTTCCCGGCCTGATTGCGAGAAAGCGCTTGGGTCAAGTTAGTAGGTAGAGTACTGGTACTTTGCACTGAGCTGGGTAAAGGTGAAATGATTTATGAACATGTTACGAAATCTGTTTTCTGTCAAATACAAACAAGTTACCACATATATGGGCTTGAAACGAGGAATGCAACAAATTGGTCAAAGTCCACGACGTCCGCAGGTGTTTTGCAGATCATGTGACAGTGTTTCGTTTCCACCATCGTCATTCTACAAGGAAGACGGACCGCGGAGACAGCTGCAACAAATATAATCCTTTACTTTCCTGAAGTTTCAGTTGATAAACTTGATATGCTGACCCCTGCGTTTTGTGCATACGTTACTTTCAGTATACGATCTTGGCGCATAGGACAATCCCTTGAATCGCGATGTTAACTGGCAGATTTCCCACAGGTGCATTTTGGTTTGACGCCCCACGCGCCCGGTGATGAACTCCTGTTCCCCGTCCCCTGAGACCCTGTGAGCTGTTCCTGCTATGTTGTTTAGATCCTGACCTTAGGAGTCGTTCAGGGGCTGCTGCTCTGTTGAAACAGCGAGATTTGCTGACAAGCTGTCACACACACACATACACACACACACCCTAGAAATCTGGGAAACCGAGATGCAACTCCGTGGGCGTATCTCGGTACCTCGATCAACCTAGTGGTAAAACGACAGAGACTAAGGGGAAATTGAAAGACATGCTTAACTGTGTTGGGAATAATCGCCCACTTCGCAATTCAATTATTGGTCCACAGGCAACATTAGGTTGATTAGGCTCGGCATCTACCAGCGCCTGACTTGGCCGGATTTGGGCTCAGGGTTGCCCAGACGCAGGCGGACTGTCTCGCTGTGTCTGGGAACTTGTGAAATTTATGCGGTTGAAACATGGGAACACGGCCAAATCTGCGTATCAATGCTGGTAACAGTGGTAAGGAACCGCCCTGTCGCTGTTGCTGACTCGCTGACAGGCTAAGACGGCGGCGCTAGACTGGCTGGGCCATTGGGTCAATCTCAGCAGAGACAGCGGCCATTGGCTCGGCTGGACTGCCATGGCCTGCGTTTGTGCAGAAGATAAACTGGCTGCCGGCTCCTCTTCTTTGCCCGTTAGCTCGATTCTCCTCTTTTCCACTCCAACGTTGCCTGTCATTCTCATTCTTCTTCCTCTCTCCTCTTCTTCTCCCTCACTTTCGCTCTCTACTCCCCGCCCTCAAGGACGCTTCCACTCGCTTTGAGCATCCTTGCAGTGTGTGGTCACTGCTGGCCTGACCCGCCATACTCTCGTTCTTCATCTAATTACCTTCTTTTTTGCTGCTTTTTTGCCGTATCGTTTCTGGGATTCTTGGAAGTTTAATCTTCATATCCCGATTCCGAACCATCGCGGCCCTCCTTCCACCGTATACCTTTTATATACCTTTTAATAATAGCAATCGCCACGATCCCTCGCCAGGAAATCATTCAACAGACTCTGAAGCCTACCTCTTTCCACAATGACCCGTATCTGGGCTTATCTAGCGTGCCTGGCGCTTACTTCCCAGGCCGTGATCGCCCAAGACAAAGTGGAATGTAGCAAAGACAAGAAGTGTCCCGAGAATAAACCTTGCTGCTCGCGTGAGTAATTTTGCACGCCAGTATAATAAGGCCGCGCAAATTTGACTAATTATCTGTCCGTAGAATACGGCCAATGCGGAGTTGGAGCTTACTGTCTCGGTGGTTGTGACCCATTTTCTTCGTTTTCTATTGAATCATGCGCGCCTGCTCCCGTTTGCAAAAGCAAGACCTACAAGTTCGACAATCTAGATGGAATTGCTTCAAATCAGAGATATCTCGGGGATGCGAGCAAATCGGACTGGGTCTCGAGCGGAAAGCCTCTTTCCAACAATGGAGATTTGCTGTTGACTATGCCAAAGAACTCCGTTGGCACGCTTCTTGCCAACAACCACTACGTGTGGTATGGAAAAGCGACTGCTAAATTGAAAACCAGTCGCGGTGCGGGTGTTATCACTGCTTTCATTCTCATGTCTGATGTGAAAGACGAGATTGATTACGAATTTGTCGGAACCGATTTGCATACTGCCCAGACGAATTATTATTTCCAGGGAATTATTGACTGTATGATCCTTCTTCTTCTTACTACAAATATAGTGTCGCACTTGACATTTTGGCTAACTCTGGCCGTGTAGATACCAACGGAGAAAACGTCACTGTGGAAGGAGGTGATACCTTTTCACAGGAACATACCTACGAGATTGACTGGAAACCCGATTCAATCACTTGGTCCGTTGATGGGAAGCCTAGACGTGTCTTGAATAAAAAAGATACATTCAACAAGGAAACCAATCAATACAACTTCCCTCAGTCTCCTTCCAGGGTTCAGCTCTCGCTCTGGCCCGGTGGACTGGAGACGGCAGCAAAGGGTACGGTTGACTGGGCTGGTGGTTACGTGGACTGGAATCATGAGGACATCAAGAATCACGGCTATTACTATTCTATCTTCTCCGAGATCAGCATTGAGTGCTATGATCCCCCCAAGAGTGCTAAGATTGAAGGGGACAAATCCTACATTTATACAACTAAAGCCGGAACCGAGGACACCATTAAAATTACCGACAAAAGCACTGTTCTCAAGTCATTTTTGGCCACTGGTACTGATATGGATAAGGAACCCCCTAAATCCGGGAAGCCAGACGACGAGGAAGTCAACTCAGTCCCTGGCATCAGTGGAGGTGGTAGCGGCGCACATGGTGGCAGTAGCGGTGGTTCCTCCCCTGGTGGTGATAATGGCAACGATCTCGGGCCATCCACTGATTTTACCGGTCCTGGGAGCAACGGTGGCTCTAGCGGTGCTCCATCCCAGAACGAGCGGGTTCTCAAAGGATCGATCTTCGCCGTGCTCGTCGCTGTGATGGTTTTGGTCAACATGTAAGAATTTACGCCTTGGATATCAGCTATATGACTTTTTAATATTGTTTTTTGGACATACATTTCTTTTGCTTCCCCTCTGTTTCCTTCACTCTTTTTCCTATTTTGGGCTGGGCATCAAATCATTCGCCATCTATCTTTAATTGAGCGCTCCAATATCCTCGTTATTTCGGCGCTGCTCTGGCTGCGAAAAATTTCATCAATCTGTTTTTTTTCTGCAATGTGGCTCAAGCTTGGAGCCTGAGAAAGCGTTATGTGCACAAACATCACTAATAATATGCAAACCGTCCATTCGTAAAACTTGGTTTTTCCCTCCTGCATCGCAAAACTGCGGTTTTCATCTTGTTATGCTTCATATATGCTCCAGACCGCGTTGCTCTGCATTTGAAAGTTCCTCTGGGAGGCGGAAAAGGAGCTACAGATCTCTCCCAATAACAGTCAAAGGCCGGCGGTCTCCCTTTATTTGCCATACCATTTACCCAAATTCCTCTCCTGGTCTTCCGTCCTCGTAGCACCTACAGTTCTGGGGCCAAAAGTTTGTATCTACCCGCCCACAATGCCACTTCCTAAATCAGGCCCAAACACTGTGTGTGTAAGTACATACAAACTTTTTGCAACTGTAGCATCTAGCGCTAATCTGACATTTCGGAAGCCCAGCCAAGCTTTACCAAGCCAAAATCTCTTGGGAATCATGTCTATACCATAGTTGTGACAAGTTAGCCCCCTTTGTACGGTACCAGGGACGCATATTCTATGCAAACCCTGGCTACCAGTTGGGAAAACGCATTTTCAAGGAAGACACAGTGGCCACAACTTCCCATTCTGTGTTTTAAGGGTCCTAAAAATGCCAGACATTGATGTGTTTCTCTTTCACTTAGATCTCTTCTTGCTGGTGTTTCCGCTTGCTGCAGCTTGCCGCTAGTAGAAACAAACATCAAGTTGCGACTTAGTATGGAGAGTTTATAGCATTCTTCTATACTTGTTTGTTTCAGGCATACTCATAAGTCTGCCTTGCTCTCTTTCCATCTCTTCACATTTGTTTGTCCTTCTGGTTTGTGAATGATTCAGATCTTTTTCTATCTATCCCTTCTTCTCTTGGAAGAAAGACATTGTTTGTCTTATTGCTCATCAGGATTCTAACCAGATGACAATCTCATAATATTCTATACTGCTTAACCAATTTTCTTTGCTGCATCTGTCACTATTATTAAGCGCATCTTGCTTAGTTACACTCACTTATCAATGTCTAACCGCTCTGTCTGAGTCATTTCTGCAATCTACTTTGCTACATCGCTCTTCTTTCAGCACTGACATCTTCAAATGATAGCTAATCTGCTAGACTACTGGTAACTAAAAACTGGCCTGCTTCAAAGACTCAAATCGTATATGGATCCAATCCAAACAACAAGACAAACTCATCAAAGTTAACGAGAAAACGAAAAGACAAAAGGGGATCTATGGCTTCCTGCCCAACTGCTTCCCGACACTGCTCTCCGCTCCGATACGAGCTTTGCTGTCATTCAGCATCTGCCTGGTCTTTTCTTTATTGACTCGCCGCTCGTCTGCAGTAGTGAGTCAAAGGATAGCAAATATAAGATGCCTATTCTGTCATGGAATCAGTTTCTCTTCTTTCTTTTCATTCCTTTTCTCTACGTCCGGCTGCTCTTTGCTTTTTCAAGAGTTCAGAATTGGTAGGGAGCCTCAAAGTTGTCTTTCCTCTGGTCTTCATCGCTTTCTTTTCTATAATCGCTCCGGAAACGCTATCTGTTTTATTGAATTCGGGAAGATCTCTCTGTACAGATCTTAGATTAGGAGGAAGCGGCACGGTTGTACATTTTGATCGATCTCAACGAACTCTTGGTTTGCCGGAGGGAAGAAACATATACCAAGTCGAAAGCAGAACCACAGACCATTCGTCAAAACTACCAGGACTGTTTGCGAATACAGTACTCCCCGTCGTGGAATTTCTCGGGTTCTCGCCCTCTTCTACATGCGCAGGATCTCAAGCCTCTCTTCTTCATCTACTCGGCAAGCCCCCTTTTAAAGACCATCCCCGTTCAAGGAACCTACCTACCTTACCAAACAACGGCAGCTTACCGAACTTCTAAACCATCAAAAGCCTCCCACAGCGAGCATCTACGCCACCAGACCTTCAAACCGCAGCTCAACGGCCACGCATCCCCCCACCCCTTAAAATTAAGAACAATGTGCTACTTCCATTCCATAACCTACGCCTGCCAGCACACCCTATTTACGCTCATCGACTTCTGCCCCTCACTCTACCACCAACTGCAGCGCATCAATGACCCTCGCGAACGCATGCGTTGCGATGTCGTCGTTCCCTTCGAGGACCAGCCACACTGTGCGCCGCTGCGTAGCATGGAGAATGTGCTTAGCTCGTCGAGGCCGGGGGGAGATTGTGAGCGCTGTGTTGGACGGAGGAGGGGGGAGATGGAGATGTGGGAGTATTGGGTGAGAGGGGGCCGGTAGGGAATTGGTAGGTTGGGATGGGGGATATGGATGTGCTGATGGTAGCGATGGGCATGAAAAAGGGTCCTTTCGTTTTATTTTAGGGGGTGGGGATTATTTTAGGTGTTTAGATTGGACGGGGGTTTAAATTGGGTCTTATTTCCTTTCTAGGATGAGTAGTGATTTTAGCGATCTCAGGGGATAATGGGGGGTTAATGATTTATGATTTACGATTTAGATTCTTCTGCCGCCATGCGTTTTTCCTTCAGTCTGTGCCTAGGTCGGTTTTTTAAGAGGATTGATAGGTAAGGAAGAAAAGGAATGCCTTCTTTTCCCCCTTTATTTCCTTTTCTAGGGTACTTCGATACCGCAAAGTACGGGTCGGAAATGGCATATCTGGAATTACCAGCTTGTCCCAAACAGGAACTTAGAACCTCAAAGAAACACACAGCAATCTGTACTGAAGATTGGACACCAAAGGCATGGTAAAGTAAAGTAATGCAAGCACAGAATAGTTAGGTTGTATCGATAGATTGACCATTCAGACTAAGTCATTATTCGATTTAGCAGCAACTAAACAAGACAACAGGGAGTATATTGCATGTGGGAAACAAAACAGTAAGAGAAATCTAAACGTATGTGAGTACTTCCAAGAGTAATCGAAGATTAGCTGTAGCCAGTCACGGAAAAAGAAAACAGAAAATATATCTGAAGATCATAACCCGAAACAAAAATAAAGCAATGATAATAGAACGAATCCATATCAAGAACAGAAAAAACAGCAGTAATTTTCAGCTTAAGCCGAAAGAAGGATGAGAACACGCCAATATATCACGCCAGTGCGAGCCAAGAGAATATGCCGGAAGAAAGAAATATGTGAAAGGGTACCGTAGATTACGTGATATCCGCAGCAAAAGAGAAATTGAAAAAATTGAAAGAAGAACAACGCTTAATGCTTTAGACCACACCCGCAATCCCTCCCCTCCAAGTCTCGGTAACCAAGGAAGGAATCGTCGAGGTTCTCATCTCGCTTCTTTCGCTTAAAATCGCCATGGTATGTGTCGAGCCTATCAACAACGACGCCATCGTCGAGTGGCTCGCCCATCCAAGCATACAGGTTGTGATCAAGAGCGCTGGCGTTGGGATGCGTATGTGTGTCTTGTAGCTGTTTGGTGACATCTTCCAGGTCGAGGTTGAGGTAGTCTGCGAGGAAAGAACCGACTTCGGTATTTTCGTGGTTGCCAAGCAGCGGGTTTGCTCCTTTGGGTGAAGAAGCGTAGATGTTTACATCGACACCTGCGGTGATTTATCATGTTAGCGTTCAATTTAAAAATTGATACTCCAAGGGGAAAAAGGAATTAATTATAACGAACCAGAATGTCCATGTGTCGACCAGCCAATCTGCGCCCTCCTGCTATACATGTCGGCAAAAGCGTAAGCGCCTCCACCATTTATGAGCTTATCTACCTCAGAGTCCGCCACGTCATGTATGCCCATTCCATCAGCCAGCATATTCTTGCGGATGTATTTCTGTCGCTCAGAATGGCTGGCATCTTTGCCATCCCCGTTTAGATATGCCTCGAGACTGTTTCCAAGATATTCGGAGGAATGGCTGGCATTCGCAAGGACACCGGGATACCAGACATATTCCGGATAAGAATCGTGTAGCTGTCTGGCGATAGAGAGACCTCCGGTTTCATGGTCCGACGTACTGACAAGAACACCAGGCGTAGAGTCCTTTTCAAGGAACTCCAAAACAGCATTGAAAGCTCTATCATATGCGAGGACTTCGTGCACTTGAGCGACAGGATCATTTCCATGGCCGGCATGGTCTATCCTTGACCCTTCGATCATGATGAAAAAGCCTTTGTCACTGTGCCTGGTAGCTTTGCTCAGCGCCCTTAGCGCCGTCCGCGTCATTTCTTCTAGAGACGGGTATTTATCATTCTCCTGCCGGCGGTCCACTTCATAGGGAATATCTTTAGGAGCCAAAAGACCCAAGAGCGGCAAATCAACGTTGTTTCCGTTCCTGAGAGCATCGAATCCCGACCGATCGTCGAAATATGAGAAGCCCTTGCTTTTAGCCATTTGAACCACGTCTGTATCGTCTTCGCGGCAGCTCCCGTCTGTGGAATTCGGCAAAAAGTGACACCGTCCACCTCCGATCATGAGATCAACCACACGGCCAAGAGGATACTCTCCAATCTCGTGCAAAGCAATGAGATCCTCGTAGGATCGCATGTTGGCATGGGACGCAAAACAAGCAGGCGTAGCATCCGTAATGCGAGTCGTCACGACCAAACCTGTCATATACCCGGCCTGCTTCGCAGCCTCCAGAACCGTACCACACGGTGCATGATCCGGTGTGACAGAAATGGCACCATTGTAGCTCTTCTTCGCACAGGAAAACGCAGTCGCGCCAGCCGCAGAGTCTGTAATCAAACTAGACGAGGACCTTGTTCTCGATGTGCCGATATGGTGTTTATCCAGGACCAGAATGTCATCGATGGGCAGATTGCTCTCGTATTGTCGGAAGCTTCGCGTCAGTGACAGACTCGCCGGACCCATTCCATCAGATACCATGAATATAAGATTTCTCTTCCCCGAAGGCCTCTGGTCAGGATCCGAATCCCCCAAGTCTGAGGAGGTCTTTTGTAATTGGTGTTGGTAGAGGACCGCGAGGACGATGACGGTGACGGTAGCAATGAGAGCCCAGGCGAAGAGGCCAAGCTGACGCCAGAATGAGCTACGGCTTTCTTCATCGCGCGACGTTCGGGAACCCAAGAGAGCATCGCTCTCCTCGTCACTCCGCTCTGACGAGCGGTCGGAGGAGGAGCGAGCGACGAGAAGGGGTTCCGGCATGATGACGGGGAGGATTGGAGAGGGATTTGGCGGCGTGGCGCCTGGCGGAAGATGGGGAGGTTGACAGGTCTAATAACGAGAGGCTATACGCATGTCAGATCATATCTGGTAAAGCGATCCAGTGGAAGTGGAGGAGATGGAGGTCTGGTGTTTAGTTCATCGGGATCAGAGGGCGAGCAGCTGACGTCGGTTCAAGTTGATGTTCGAGAACACCGCCAAGCCCCCCAAAATTGCGTTGGCAGCAACGCCAAATTGAACGACACTGAGCATTTTATCAATACCGAAGCTGGAAAATGCAATTTCTTTCTGTTGATAACAAGACTGCATCATTTTCCACATTCTCATATATCTTACAAAAGAGGCGTATAGTACAATTACAGTATATCCAGAGTATATAGTCATCCCTCAATTCCATCTCATCCAGTGCAGTCATTGAAAAGTAGAGCAAGTCCAACGCCATGACGAACAGAAACAGAACCTATTGGGCCCTGCATATAAAAGTACCTAAATACCTTGCACCCAACAGCGTAGTCCAACAGTTCAATCCCTCTTCCCCCGGTCTACCGTCCCTTCCAGCCAATAGGAATCAAAGCAGCTGCAACCTCCCGCACCCCCCTCTCCGTAGCCAGCAGGTTGAACTGTGCTGCGGCGTTCCTCGTGTCTTGGACCTCAATCCGAATACCGAGGAGATTGATCTGCCTGCGCGTCTCCGGAGAGATTGGGTGAACAGAGGCGCCGAGTCCAAGAATGAGAAGATCTGAAGACAACAAGTCATTAGCATTCCGCAATTCCAAGGCATCCTTTCATATCGGCACAACTCTTTAAGGTAGTATGCCCAAAACTTCCATAGCATTGAACGGCATAGAATAGCTCGCTCTCCTCCACAAAACAAACAACCACAAAATAACCAGAAAGAAAAGCCACCAAAACTCACCCGGCTTCGGCCACACCACCCTCAACACGCCCCAAACCTCCTCCCCAACCTCCCACTGCCCCTTCTCATTAATCATCGCCCGCATCGTCCCATCCTTACCCGCCACAGCTGCCTCCCAAGGCCTCCACCGAAACGCCTCCCCATCAACCAACAAACACCCATCCCCATCCGTAATCTTCACTCCATTATCCAAATGGAACCCATCATGTAGACATGCATCAATCGCCGTCGATGGGCCCGCCACGTCCGCAAGCACATTCAACGCGCTAAGCGTCGAGTCGCCGCTCGTATTTTCTTCGAGGCCTTCTGAGTCTTCTTCTTTGCCCGCTGAGGGGGTGGGTGCGCGGGTGCGGCGGGATTGGGATTGGGATTGGGGTTTCGGTTGGTTTTGTTTGGCGGCGGAGAGGGTGGTGGTGGAGGAGAAGCTGCGGAGACGGAGAGAGGAAGGATAGGATGACTGGTTGTGGGTGGTTGTGGTGAGGTGTGGGATTGAGGGGGTTAATGTCGTGCAGGATGTTACTAGGGGGGTTCTGTATGGTAGGCATGCGGAAGCGTCTATTGTTGTTGAAAGTGATGCTTGTGTTTGCGGTGTTGACGAGCGCATTGCCCGCAGAAGACGGGCGGTTGGGGTGCGCATTGCGAGTCTTTTGGAGACGGAGGCTAATTGATCAAAGGATTACCTATTCAAAGAGAAATATCATTAGTTATGCTGGCTTCGAACGGTCATATAAATAATGGTTGGTGAGCTGAGGCCATAAAGTTGGATAGCTGCTGGTGAAGTCATAATGTCCGGTTTAGAGACGAAAACAAGAAAGCAAAAAATACTGGTAGACTCACAAAGTGTCATTCATTGATATCTTCTCTGAGACTAAAGAAAGATGGAGTGTTCAAAAATCTTTATTAAATTGCGCAATTGGCTTGTGAGTTGTAAACATTCAGCGATCGTCCATTCATGAACTTCCAGATCCTCGAGTCGCCGAATGAAAGAGCTCAGAATAAGCATGTCTTGGCGTTGCGCCAAGCCTTGGATGTCCGGCCGGATCTCCGCTCCGCTCTACTTGCTCCGCCCACGCCGAGGGGTATAGATACACACAATCACACGAATACTGTATGAAGCACTAAAATTGAACAAATTGCTTTGTATTATTAGTAAGTAATATCTAGCTAGCAGCCTCTATGTTGATCTACTAAAATAACACAGCCCCAAAAAAGCAGAGAAGCCGCTTTTGAGGGCTGCTAAGAACGCTATAATTATTAATTTTCAACACAACTGTCCCGCCCATGAGCAAATGGTCTTGATAAAGCCGAGGACAAAATAAGAACAACCGCATCAGAGAAAAGATAACAAATCACTTGAAAAGTAATTTGCGCCAAGAAAAAGCACACAGCTTACCAACAACGCCCTCACAGGCCTTAACGCCAGCAAATTATCTCGAAATAAGTGTTTTGCAGGTTCCTCGCCGGTCCCCGCTGAGAACATTTTCCTATCTTCCCTTCGTATCTCATGACCTCTATTCTAGTAAACGCTCCCCACTAGCAGTACTATGGATTTTCACATCCACAGGTTTGTTGGAATGTCATCACTCGCGTCTTTCACGACGTGTGCCCTACCGAATCTGACACCCTTGTCGCCCGTTGATTAAGAGGCGGTCTCACCGGCCTTGAGCTCGTCCCATTTCTATCTTCATCCGATTGGCTAGAACTGTCATCGCCTCCAACGGTAGAAGCACTGCGTAAACGTTGAGCACGATCCTGAAGCACCTGTGCCTCAGCAGCAGCTCTTTGGGCGCGTATCTGCTTTCGCCACATGCTCGCATATCGTCCTTTCAGATTAAGCAGCTGCTCATGAGTTCCGCTTTCAGCCACTTGTCCGTTATGGAGCACGAGAATTTGGTCCGCTGTTGTTATAGTACTCAAACGATGTGCAATAACGAGCATAGTACGACCTTTCGACAACGTCGAAAGCGCTGTTTGGATGTGTTCTTCAGTTTCCGTGTCCAGGGCGGCTGTGGCCTCGTCGAGGAGGATGATACGGGGGTCCTTGAGAATAGTGCGGGCAATAGCCACGCGTTGCTTCTCCCCACCGCTCAAGCGCAGGCCTCGTTCCCCAACCTTCGTTTGGTATCCATCAGGGAATGCGAGGATTTTGTCATGAATACTTGCAGCCTGACACGCCGCATAGACCTCCTCATCCGTAGCAGACGGGTTTGCGTACTTGAGATTATACATCAAAGTCTCGTTGAAGAGAACGGTGTCCTGAGGAACCACACCTATATGTCGACGTAGAGAATCAATCGTTACGCTCTCAGCACTGTGTCCGTCAATGAGAATGCGACCAAATGATGCGTTGTAAAACCTGAAGAGAAGCCGGAACACGGTTGACTTTCCCCCCCCAGATTCGCCAACAAGAGCAGTTGTTGTTCCAGGGCGGCAATGGAAACTCAGCCCATTCAAAGCCGGTTTTCGGGTATCATATGCAAACTCCACGTTGTCAAACGTGATATCACCCTTGCACTTAGGGAGATCGTGTGTGTTGGGCCCATCGACAACAGTTGGCTGTTCACGGAAGAGCTCCAACATCCGCTCAGAGTTAATCAGCGCAGATTGAATAGAACGATAAAATGTCCCGAAGAAATTCAGGGGCCCCTGAAGCTGCGCCATGTATGTCAATAAAGAAACAAATTGCCCGACCTTTCGTTCGCCAGTTGCAACTTGGTACGCAGCGATAAAGCATGTCACCAACAGTCCAAGCATGAAAACAGTGTTCTGGCATGTGTTCATTAATGTCAGCGAAAATAACACATGGTACTCGGCCCTCTGGAAATCGGTAACAGCGCCACGATATCGGCCAAACTCGTATTGCTCTGCGTTGAAATACTTCACAGTTTCGTAAGACACCATGGAATCGTTTCTATAGTAGGTCCAGGTCAGCCAACACAAAACTATTTTTTTTATCAAAACCCGATTAGTTTGTAGGGGATCGTCTTACTTCACAGCGTCTTCTTGTCTGCTGGCGTTGACCATCTGGCGACGAATTGAAGCTCTCCATTGTGCCATGCGAATCGTAACGTAAAGGTAGATGAAAGTGACCATGGCGACCACCAGGGCGTAATACACGTCAAATACGACCATGAAGTAACCCACGGCGACGCACAAATCAATCAGCATGGGGACAACCTGGAATGTGACTTGTTCGAGGAAGGTGTTGATAGAGTTGCCTTTGCTTAGTGCTGATAGCACCTCGCCGGTCTTCTTGCCCAGGTGAAAATCAAGACTTAAGCTATGAACATGTTCAAAGGCAGCGGTCGAAAGTTCCATGTATGAATACTGTCCAACAGGGATCCATAAGAAGGAACGCAAAGAACCGATTAAACCTTGGCTCCCCTGAAGCCAACGATAGATGACGTAAAGGCAGATACCGCCCCATGGAATGTAAAATTCTCCCCCATCCTCCCTCGAAAGTGTATTGGTTATTTCACCAATTTGGTAAGGAACTAGGACGTTGACGACTCGTTGAAGGATGACCAAACCAAAACAGACAACAACTGTCAGCTGCAGCCGTCGGGATTTCGATGGCCAAAGGTAAGGGAAAAATAAGGAGTAGCCGCTGAGGTATTCCCACCAGCTAGTTGACGGCACGGTGGTTGGTCGAACCCAGGCATCCTCTGCGGGCTTAGAATTCGCATCATGTTTCGAGTTAGGGGGAGCTGATCCGTAACCATCTCCGTTCATGCCATTATGATGGCCATTTAGCAGCCTGGTAGTCTCAGAAGCTTCCCCGGAGGCAGAAAGCGCAGCATCCTTACGACGGCGGCTTTCCCATCCAATGGAATTTAAGCCATAGAATACCACAATAGCAAGCAGGGAAAGCAGCCTCACTATGGCGATGATTATCCCCACAGTTTCCCAGGGTGTTATAGCTTTCCTCAGAGGTCCACCCGCAGGATTCCCGACAACTGGCTCATGGTGAGTAGATGTGTAAAGGGCCAGGCATCCACCAAAAATAATCAATTCCACTGGTATGGCGAGGGACCAAGGGATCAGCTGAGCAAAAGTGGGTGCCGGGGTTGTATCGACCAGAGATACCAGGATTACGGTATAAGCAAAAAACGATCCGACAATATAAATCTGAAACCGTTACATCAGTGAGACACGAAAATACAGAGGTCAACATTAAAAGCAGGGGATTGCAAATCTCACCACCACAGACTGGCCACACCACCAGTGCTTCTGACGATATAATATGACTTGAGCAATATTGGCTGCTGCATCAGCAACAAACGTAAGCAAAACTCCCACCATTAGCCATTTGAATACTAGCTTCGCATTTGGCGAGAAATCGGGCGCGGAGGGGGTGACCACAGCAGTACTCCTCATGCGCTTGGGCAGGGGTCGACCACCAGGTCCTGTTTGTACCGCGGGGGGGTTGGCGGTTACTTTCCTGGCTGATATAACTGAGTGCGATATAAATGATATTATAAACATGACCACAATCAGCACGGGTGAGATTGTTCGAGTGTAATCCAGGAGTGTCCTGATCTCCTGGTGAGAGAACGATGGCACCCCGCCATTATTACCGTCTAAGGAATCCATACTGTCTACAACAGTACTTCCAAATCAAGCCCACGAAAATTCCTCCGCGTTCAATCCGCTTCCATGACAAGACCTCTACAGTCCCGCAAATATGTGTACCCGCAGATATGACAAAGTATAGTGTCGAGGAAACGAGGGTGAACTCTAAACGAACGGAAATGTCGATTTGGCGCAGTGCGGAATTGAATAGTGAGCGGAATAGTAACACGAATTCAAGACTTGTAGATTCCGAACGAACGTAGTAAGGAAGTCAACGAAGGTAGAAGACGGATATAATTCCAGGGCAACTTTTGCGTCAGCCAAGAAGGCGAATAGTGGTGTCTGGCGGCAGAGAAGTAAGGAGGCAGGCGTGTTTGCCGAGCTCCGGGAAGCAGCAGCGGACTACTGCTAGTACGGGGAAGGAGAAAAGCAATTTGAACGGAACCAAAGAAGGGATGGCGGGACAGTCTAGAAAGACAGAAGAGTCTGCAGTATGGTGAAGATCGAGAAGGATATGGGAGAGAGATTCTCGAGGACGGCTCTCGGTAGAGCTGCAATAGTGCCCGCGGGATAAGCAGAGGGGCGCAAAACTAATTGGAGAGGAGGAGGGAGAGTAAGGGGGAAAAGAAATAAGGGAGAAGAGAGACAGAAATAATAGAGGAAGAGGAAGAGGAGGAGGATGAGGAAGAGAAGAACAGGAGGCGGGAAGGAAGACTGGAGAAGGGAGAGAAAGTGGCGGCGGGCGAGGGACGCGCTGCTTGCTGGAGAACAGCTCAGGGAAGGTTTCGATCTATGAGATCTCCAACGGCACGGGACCCTCGTTGAGGCGAAAAAAAAAAAAAAAAAAAAAA
>PDNB01000237.1:0-40567 GCA_002573585.1 Helicocarpus griseus UAMH5409
AAAAAAAAAAAAAAAAAAAAAATTCTGAAATCTTGCATTCATATTGCCTACGGCTCAAAAGTTCAAATGTTTTCTCATATGGCTGTTTTCTCATTCTACATTTCATTTAACCGCTCAAACCTTCTCATTAGTATGGCGCCCAGGTTGTCCCGCGCTCAGAATTGCATGCACACCAAATTGCACATCTTGTATTACCCCCTTATACCCCTTATACACTACAAGCCCTCAGACAGGGACGAGAGAGGGACGGTGGCAGAGTGAAAGGCCAAGACGTAGAGTATACATGTCAGGTGACCAGGTCAGGTGACCCACAGAACGGATATCTCATCCTCGAGTCCTGTATCTAGCTATTCTCTTCTTCAAGAATCAGTAATACAATCTACCAGGCTTACTGCCTTGTATCTGCTTGTCCACCCCAAGTATCCTATAGGCAGACCTCTAATAGATGTCTTGACTGCAGATGAATCGGGCAGCTGCCGCATATTACATAAGCCAGGCAACGGCAGTCACATGGCAGCCACGTAATTGGCTGGATTCTGCACAAGTGGTGGGCGGTAACCCCCGTAGCGGCAGCTCATTGGCCAGACCGCTGACCGCCCGGGTCCCATGTGCAGATCTGCCTGACACTTGCCCTGGCTTACCTCACTGCCCCATCATAGTCTCCTACTATCATATCATTATCATATAACATGTACTATCTTCATCTTCCACCACATACACTCCTCCGTACTACCAGCATCTCTGCTCTCCCAGCAATGGATGCCTATTCTCCCGCTCTCCCCATCTACTACTACCCTTCTCATCTGTGACCCTTTCTTCTATTCCGTCTGGGGAGCTTCGGCTGTGTTGTTGGTATAGATACCCAACCGCCCTGCCCGATAAGTCAGTCCCACAGCATACTACGATCTCCCGTCCAGCAATCTCAACGCACAACCGCCCTTTCTTTGTTGTCCATTTATTTTCCATCTTAATACTCAAACCGTCTCGGATGATAAGCACCAGTTGCAGCTAGCCTCTCTTGTAATTATTTGGCTTATTTAGTTCCTATCGAGAGCTGTGCTGTTTGTCTAGGCCATGCTGCTTTGACCCACAGCCAGGTGAGCTTTCATTCTATATTCCTTAATTTACACCTGCCTAGCTATCTTTTTGTTTGTCTGTCTCTATTTTCCCAAACATTCAGAGATTAGCCAGTACTCACTTCTCATTGTCTTGTTGATATTTGTTATGCTTTTCTAAAAACTCAACCTACATGTACAATATCCGCCAGTGCCGGTCTAATCCATAGACAAACCCTCTAGATCATGCCACAGCTGCCCGAAGTTTGACGTCACGTTCACCCGCACCAGGTGACTTGCTCGACAGAAGCAACACAGCCTAGCTCTTTATCTTATTAACACCTGGTACCTTCCACCTACTCCGCAACCATGCCTCCAGGCGACCAGTTCAGGCCTGCTGGAGCCAGCGCCAGACCACCCACCCACGCAACCTCTTCCAACCGCCTCTCCCTCAGCCATATTCCTGAAAGGTTCAGAATGGGTGACGACGAGCAGGAAGATATGACTGCTCCGCCAACCGGTGCTGCGGGCCGTGCCGGAAGGTTCCCATACATGCACCAATCTGTTTTCTCCATGATTGCTGCGGCGAGCTCCAAACATGATTTCCATGCCCGCTTCGATGATGACTCCAGTGATGCCGAAGGCGAAGACGTAGATGAACAACTCAAAGAGCGTCCGTTGTCGAATGATGGCGGAGATACCCGGGACGAGGGTGCTTCCTCCAGCCGTCCTACAGAAGGTACCCAAGAGGACGAGGAACCGACGTCAACATCTGCGGAGGAACGTGGGCGATCACACCATCGGAGAAGGTTCTCAGAGCACAGGTTCCTAAAACCTCTGTCGAAGCTACCGCTAAGAAGCAATAAAGGAAAGGAACCAGCAACTGAAACAGAAGCTACTGCGTCAGATGAGCCCTCATCAGCGAACGCTGTACAGCTGGTAGCTTCAACAGAGGCTCCAGTGCTTAGTCGCATGCTTGACGCACAGGCTCGCTTCGGAGGATCTGAACCTCCACCTAGTCCATCAGAGCGTTCTGGAAAAGGGCTACCACGTAGGGAATCATCACCTGCCAGTCTACTATCAGCACGAATAATGGATATCTTCGGTTTTGATAAGCCCGAAAAGATCATCAAGGAATATCAATGTTGGCTTCTGCAAAGTGTACTACTTCAAGGGTACATGTACATCACCGAAAGACACATCAGCTTCTACGCGTATCTTCCCAAGAAATCTCACGTCATCATCAAATCGGGTTATCTTTCCAAACGGGGACGTCAAAGCCCAAAATATAGCCGATACTGGTTTACGCTCAAAGGGGATGTGCTTTCGTACTACCTGGATCCGTCAAACCTCTACTTTCCAAGTGGTCACGTTGATTTGCGGTACGGAATATCTGCTAATTTGGCAGAGCAGAAGGGCAAGGATAAGGAGGTGAAGGATTTTACTATTACGACAAACTCTCGAACTTATCAATTCCGGGCTGATAGTGCTACGAGTGCAAGGGAATGGGTCAAAATTCTACAGAAGGTCATCTTCACATCGCATAACGACGGGGATAGTGTTAAGATCTCTTTACCTATTGAGAATGTTATAGACATAGAGGAGAACCCTGTTATTGATTTTGCGGATACTTTTAAAATCCGTGTTGTGGAAAGTGGTGAGAGTTATGCCATTGACGAGGTAAGTTTGCATTCCTAAAACCCATCACAGCGTGCTAACCTGATCTTTATGCAGTATTTCTTTTCATTCTTTGAATGCGGCAGAGAGGCCATTGAAATTTTGAAAAGACTGGTCGACGACACGCCAGCGCAGCAAATACCACAGAATATGCTTGCGCCTCCTGCATTTGATGACAGTCATCCAAGCAGACGTCGCGCTCAATCAGTTGATGCAATATCATCTCCTTCTACACGGGGAACGACCCTATTCCGTGAGACAGTCAAAGCCACCCTACGTCCCCGATCTCCTCTTGGAAGCCCGTGTGGAAGTCCCAGAAGAAGCTCAGATACTCGGAGGTCCGGCCTTGGCGGATTTATTCGTGGCAGAGGTGGGCACAGCCGCCAAAGTAGTGGAACGAGTTTTGATATGGGAAGACGCAACGCAAGTGCTAGCAGAGGAAGTTTTGGGAACGACGTACCGGAAAGTAAATTACAAAATTCGTCAGATTCATTTGTTCACTCATTAGAACAAGGGACCGATTCATCTGCTATGTTACAATCAACAAGCGGGACAGCAGAGTCTGCAAGTCAGATTCTGAACAGAAGTGATGTCTTCCAGTCGCCTACGATTCATAGGCTACGGGATCAACCTTCAGGATATGGAGATGTCCATCGGCGCCAATCTGAAGACACCGCTCGGTTTGAACAACCACCTGCCCTTGTCCGCGTCCATCCACCATCAAGAACACAGACTGGCCAAACGCAGACGAAAGCTCAAGATCAACCTCAGGAAGGTGTTAATGATTCTGAACAGGATCTTCAACGGAGAGGCGTTATTCACTCTGCTTCATCCCCCACACTCCAGGAGCTCATGAAGGCCGGTAGCTACCCATTACAACGCGCAGCTGGATTGGCCGAATACCTCAAAACTCGTTCAAAGCGCATGAGCAGCCTTCTTGCAACGGAATCAATGGGTTATTTCGAAAAAGTGTCCGGTATGTGGGTAGGCGGGAGAAGGCATTATGGTGAGGGCGAGACCATTCTTCCTGACGACAGGATGGTTGATCCAGAAGATGAAGAGCAAGGATGTGAACATGGGGATAGATTCCGTGCCCACTTTGCCCTACCTCCTTCCGAAAAGCTTCAAGCCACGTACTTTGCTTATCTCCATCGGGTGCTCCCGCTATACGGCAAGGTTTATATCAGCAATCGAAAATTTTGTTTCCGAAGCCTCCTTCCGGGGACACGGACTAAGCTAATTTTACCCCTGAGAGACATAGAAAATGTTGAAAAGGAGAAAGGCTTTCGGTTCGGTTACCATGGGCTTGTTGTGATCATCAGCGGGCATGAGGAGCTGTTCTTTGAATTTAATACTGCAGATAGCCGAGATGACTGCGCTGTTACTCTGCATCAAAATCTTGAAACTATTCGGTATCTGGCCGAATCCGGCTTGCTTGCACAGCAGGACAGGGAGGAAGCTGAAGCCGCAATGGCCGAACACGAGATGCTACAAGAGGCAAGGCGCGGGGGTCTTGATGATCAGCAGGGTTCTCAGGCATCAAGCGCATCTGCGCCATACTCCCCTCCAACCTCGCCTATACTCTTTGACGATCCACGCGTCTCCATCGTTAATTTCAAGCCTCAGGAGTCATTGAGGATAACCTGTCTAACCATTGGGTCTCGTGGCGACGTACAACCATACATTGCACTATGTAAGGGTCTAATGGCAGAAAACCATCGACCGAAGATCGCAACTCATAAAGAGTTTGAGCCCTGGGTGAGGAAACATGGCATCGACTTTGCGCCGGTCGAGGGGGATCCTGCAGAACTTATGCGCATTTGTGTAGAAAATGGAATGTTTACCTACTCGTTCTTGAGGGAGGCCTCGTCGAAGTTCCGGGGTTGGATTGATGACCTTTTGTCTTCTGCATGGGCTAGTTGTCAGAACAGTGATATCCTCATCGAATCGCCCAGCGCCATGGCCGGAATACACATTGCTGAAGCACTTGGGATACCTTACTTCCGTGCTTTTACCATGCCCTGGACGAGGACGAGAGCATATCCTCATGCATTTGCTGTTCCCGACCATAAGATGGGTGGAGCATACAACTACATCACCTATGTCATGTTTGACAATGTGTTCTGGAAAGCGATCGCTGGACAAGTGAACCGATGGCGGAAACGAGAGCTTGGTCTTCGTGCCACTAATCTCGACAAGATGCAACCAAATAAGGTTCCTTTCTTGTACAATTTCTCGCCATCAGTTGTACCGCCGCCGCTTGATTATAGCGACTGGATCCGTGTTACTGGTTACTGGTTTTTGGATGAGGGAGAAAGCTGGAACCCTCCAGTTGAATTGGCCAATTTTATCAAGCAGGCCCGCATTGACAAGAAGAAGATCGTTTACATCGGCTTCGGGTCTATCGTTGTGTCTGACCCAGCTGCGCTCACAAAGACAGTCGTGGACTCGGTGCTGAGAGCTGATGTCAGATGTATTCTATCAAAGGGCTGGTCCGACAGGCTTGGTGACCCGGCCAGTGCCAAAGTGGAGATTCCTCTTCCGCCAGAGATTCATCAAATCAAATCAGCTCCCCACGACTGGCTGTTCTCGCAGATTGACGCAGCGGCGCATCATGGTGGAGCTGGCACCACAGGAGCAAGTCTGCGGGCCGGTATCCCTACGATCATTAAGCCGTTCTTCGGTGATCAATTCTTTTTCGGAACGCGGGTGGAAGATCTTGGAGTAGGTATTTGCATGAGGAAGCTCAATGTGAGCGTGTTTTCGAGGGCCTTGTGGGAAGCTACGCATAGCGAGCGTATTATTTCCAAGGCCAGGTCACTTGGAGAACAGATCCGCAAGGTATGTACTAGGTTTTCTCTTCATTCCATCACTGAAGGAGTAGGAAAAATAAATAATGCTAACTGTGTTAAACAATAACAGGAGGACGGTGTGGCAACCGCAATCCAGGCCCTGTACCGAGATCTTGAATATGCCAAAACACTCGTGCGCCAGCGTTCCAATGCATCATTACTATTAGCTGCTCAGACGGGATTTCCGGCTGCAACGATGGATGAATCCAAAGCAGCAGCTATATCGGAATTGGGGCTTGATGGAGATGGCGATGCCGCCATGGAGGAGTCATGGACATTTATTGGCGATGCGACAGAGGTTGAGTTGCTTAGGAAAAGCCGGAACCGTGAGAGGGATTATGACATTCGCGTTGATGATATGGCTGCCGCTGGGGCGATTGGGTCGGGTGATGAGAAGTGAATGGGAAGGAGTTGGGAATATTACACATTCGGTATTATTAAAGGTAAGGGGATTTGGAGTATGTCTGTTCTTTCTCATAAATCAGAGCGCGATTGTTATTTGTCGGTGCCTTTTTTTAAAATGGATGTGGAAAGATCTAGGGTGACTTCTTTTGTGTATTTTGGGATAAGCTGGCCAGTTTTGTTTTTTCTTGTTTTTCCTTCTTGTGCTGGAGCAATGGTTTGATTTTTCTTGTTTAGTTTATAAGGACAGACATGGACACAGGCCTATAGCTTTGATTATACTTTTTTAATGGGCGGATTGGTGGGTGAGGGATGAATGGATCGGTTGGTTGGTTGATTGATTATGATTGATTACTTGACGGACGGGGGTTGGAAATGTGAATGGAATTGGAATTATTAGAGACTGTTAATGTTTTAGTTCTGACTTCTCCTTCTACTGTCTACAAGCGCCCTTCTCCTATATACGCTTCTTTTGCCATGTCAATGGTTGGTTGGTTCCTTTGGAATATCTGCCTTCGTTGATTTACAGTCTTACTTCACAATTCAGGAATAGACTCGAAAGAAATGGCGGTTATCTGGTTATCTTACCCGGGGTGGTGCTGAGCTCCGTTCAATGTTCGATACTTACTCACTGTGTTTCCTTTTTTTCTTTTCTCTTCTCTCTTTCCAGTTTCGTTGACGTCCAGTCATCACTTGAGTGTCACTAACAGCCATGCTTATTTGCCTTTCGTTGCGTACTAGAGGTGGGATGAGTAGCCGGAAGTGCTCTTTATCGTAAATTAATCTTCTGTCTAGGAAATTAATGGGAATTTCCCCATATTGCCCTGTCACGGCTACCGTGCTTCGTGCTCGTCTGCTACGTCGGTAGGTGGTTGACTTTCCAGCCATAAAAATATATATCTTTTCCCGAGCACCCATCACCAGAGCACAACATCACTCCTCACTTTCACCACATTTTCGCTACCAGTGCTACAATGAGATTATATACTATTCGAATAATGACATATCTGCAATCTGCCATCTGATATCTCCAACTACAAGTGAGATCGCAGTTGTGCTACTGCTGTTGTCCTCTCTCGGAGCTCGACCAGAACAGACATACTTCGCGTCTGCCGTTGGCTGAATCCGGGATTCAGGAATGCAGTCAAGGACTGCTTGTTACATCTCATGCAAAAAAGAGCCGATGCGGAAAGTCACAAACGCCGTGAGGTTCAGGGATAGAAATGGTTCTCTTCGCGTCCCACCTACTAGTAGAACTTATCTGTCGGGATTCCACAGCCGACCACTACTACGATGATGTGACATCGTGCTGGAGCTTAGCTACTAGCCTACTTGCTAGCTACATGTACAAGCTAGCCGCACCCCTGCAACCATGAGGGGTATCTTATCATTGTAAAACCATGACCTTCCAGTTATTGTCTTTCGGGATTACCCACTGAAGTGGGAGGGGGGAAACACGCGGGGAATGCCTTGCTCGGTCCATCCGAACGACCTTTTAGGCCGGATGCGAGGGTCTTGCAATAACCCGTGAGACCGTCCCAGCTCTAAGACAAGTGTTACCGAATCCATTCGGTTCGGGCTATGGACATTATCTGGAGTTATTCTCCAGAATCCGCATCCTGACCCCGCCCGATCAGCGAGTCGTTGTCATGTAACCTGCCCATGGCCGAGATTCCCGGTGCGGGAAGAGCCAAATTCAGGGGTTATTATTTAGGTCCAGATGGCCCCCATTCCCCCGTCGAGCAACGATGGAGAAAGAGTCGTTCTAAAACAGAAAACCTCCCCCTCCTCCTTCGAGCGGTTGCTACAAACGATACTCGATTATCTGTATAGTTAGTTAAGGTATTATGCGGTCTCTATTCAAAGCGGCCTTGTGCCTGCTAGCAGCCGCGGGACTTCCCGCCCATGCCCAATTCCCTCCGAAGCCTGAGGGGGTGACAGTATTGGAGTCTAAGTTTGGGGATGGGGCGAAGATTAGCTACAAGGAGGTGAGCCTGGAGTATATGGAATTTTTGTTAAAGTTCTTCGGTTATTATGGTAGAAAGGGGGTAGTTGGTTGACGTTTAAAATTGCCAGCCGGGGCTCTGCGAAACAACGCCGGGAGTCAAGTCGTATGCGGGATACATTCATTTGCCGCCGGGGACGTTGGAAGATCTTGATGATGACCAGGATTACCCGATCAATACGTTCTTTTGGTTCTTTGAGGCTCGCAAGGATCCGGAGAATGCGCCGTTGTCTATTTGGATGAATGGTGGGTTGATACTTTGTCTGGCATTTACGGATTAGGGCTTCAGATATGTTTACTAACGATGTATTCTTTATTTAGGTGGCCCGGGTAGCTCCTCAATGCTGGGAATGCTTGTTGAAAATGGACCTTGTTTCGTCAATCCGGACTCTAATTCTACTACGCTCAACCCTTATGCTTGGAATAATGAAGGTGGGAGCGTACCTGAAGGAGTGTTCGGTACTTCTCAGATATGCTAACATACGAATGCAGTCAATATGCTCTTCCTAGACCAGCCTGTGCAGGTTGGGTTATCATACGACACTCTTGCCAACTACACGAAGAACCTAATCACTGGAAAAACAACCAAGTTGAACCCTGGAGACCCAATCCCAGAGCAAAATGCTACGTTCCTAGTAGGCACATACCCCAGCGGTGACCGCGAAAATACCGCAAAGGGCACCCGAAACGCCGCCATTGCCCTGTGGCACTTCGCCCAGGTCTGGTTCCAGGAGTTCCCGGGCTACCACCCCAAGGACTCGCGCATCAGCATCGCCACGGAATCCTACGGCGGCCGCTACGGCCCGGGCTTCGCCTCCTTCTTTGAAGAACAGAACCAAAAGATTGAAAACGGCACCTGGAAAGACGACGACGGCGACATGTACATCCTAAACCTCGACACCCTCCTCATCGTCAACGGCTGCCTGGACCGGCAGGTCCAATGGCCCTCCTACCCACACATGGCCTACAACAACACTTACGGCCTGCAAACCGTCAACTCCACCATTCACGAACAAATGATCGACGCCCTCTACCGACCCGGCGGCTGCCGCGACCAAATCAACGACTGCCGCGCCCTCGCCCTCGCCTCCGACCCAGACAACACGGGCATCAACGACACAGTCAACACCGCCTGCCAGCGCGCCGAGAGCTTCTGCTCAGACTTCGTCCGCACCCCTTACCTCGACCACTCCGGCCGCAACTACTACGACATCACCCAACTGGACCCCAACCCCTTCCCCGCCCCCTTCTACCAAGGCTGGCTCAACCAACCCCACGTGCAAGCCGCCCTAGGCGTGCCGCTGAACTGGACACAATCCTCCGCCGCCGTCTCCACCGCCTTCCGCGCCATCGGCGACTACCCGCGTCCCGGCTGGCTCGAGGACCTGGCCTACCTGCTCAACAACGGGATCAAGGTGCAGCTCATGTACGGCGATCGCGATTATGCCTGTAACTGGATGGGCGGGGAGGCGGTGTCGCTGGCCATTGACTATCCGGACGCAGACCGGTTTAGGGCGGCGGGGTACGCGGATATTAGGGTTAATGAAAGCTATGTGACGGGCCAGGTGAGGCAGTATGGGAATTTGTCGTTTACGAGGGTGTGGCAGGCCGGGCATGAGGTGCCGTCGTATCAACCCGAAGGGTCGTTGGTGATTTTCCAGCGGGCGCTGTTTAATCGGGATATTGCTACGGGGGAGATTGATACGGCGAGGCCGTTGGAAGGTGGGGATGGGGCGTTTTATAGTTCGGAGGGGCCGATGGATACGTGGGGGCATAAGGAGGAGCCGCCGGAGCAGTATACGAAGTTTTGCTATACGCTTGATACTGACACTTGTACGGAGGAGCAGGTGAAGGGGGTTGAGGAGGGGAAGGCGGTGGTGAAGAATTGGATTGTGGTGGATGATAATTCGACGAGGTTGTTTCCGGATGTTGTTGGGAAGGATGCTGGGGGTGGTGGTGAGAAGAAGCCTCCTGGGACGGGCGGTGCTGTGGGTGGCTTGTCTGCTGTGCAGGGGCTGGGGATGAAGGTGGGCTTGTGGGGTGTTGTTGCTGTTGTCTCTGCGATGGTGTTCTAGGAGGGTGGTTTGTGGATGGATGTGGTGTTGTATATAGGGTTGTGGTATGTCGACTCCGGGTAAGAGGGATAGTTTGGTGCCATTCATATGTATATAGCTGGATTATCATGAGTAATGTCATAATTATAAATGGAATCGACCAGACGTACATGATCATCATTAGGCGCGTAAGACACGAGAGGACGGCTTGACATACCATTGCTAAATTTCTCCTGGGCTGTCGACTGTCAATCGAACCAGAACGAATAGCTGACCTACGCTTTCAAAGTGCCGCAGGATGATTTAACCAAGCAAAAGAGAGGGAAGTTTTGAAGTTGGCTTGGAAAGATTTCCATGATTCTCCTCCTATACTTGACCAGCTAGTTTGATATTGCAGCTACCTAGATAGCAGCCAAGGTTAGCATTGACAGCGGATAGGGGCTTAGGGAGATCAGGACTGGAAAAAGGACTAACCTTTTATTTTGGAGTCTATATCAGACTCCCAATTATGACTTCAGCCCAACAAATCCGCTGATGTTCAAGTGTGATTCTTGACCTTCTTTCATGACTCTTGTAACCAACACCAAAAGCTCCCGATGAGTAGAAAAACACAAAAAAAGAACCAATATCCATTCTAAATATTTATAATATCTTTTAACCACCGGGTCCCGTCTTTCCCTCCTCCCCCTTCTCCTTCCGCTTCTGCACCACGTCCCAATTGTACACCCTAGCCGTGGCGACTTCAAGGGTCTACACCAGGTCAAAATTGTTAGTCAACCCGCCCATAAATCCCAGCCTCAACACATAAGCAACGAAAGAAGAAACCAACGAAGAAACATACCGTAATCTGTTCCCTCAAAAACTCCAAGTCCTCCTCGCAATTGGCAAAACTGGCCTCAGCGGCCCGCAGTTTTTCGGTCAGCAGATCAACGGCCTCGTCGATGGGATAGGCCAGCATGACGTTGGCACCTAGCCAGAGATAGACCTCGTCTGTGTCTTCTGGCTTGATTGTGGCGCGCGAGTAGAGGGTGTCGTTGAGTTCGAAGGTGGTTTCGAGGGGGTCTTCGGCGCCGGCCTGTGAGGGTGGGGGATGTGTGAATGATATGTATTTGTTTCAAAGTTCCGTAGTATAATAAATAACGGCCATATGATTCTGAGAGAAGAGGGACGTATATAGATCCCATTCTTTCAAAGCCTCCCGCTGCTTGAAGGCACGGAAACAGAACGGGACATGAATGGAATGAACAGGGAACGACGACACACCTTCCTCCGGTTCCTCAGAAACGTCACCGTCTCCAGCGTCTTCCTGATATCTGGGATTTTATCCTTCAACCCCTGCCCGCGCCGTTGCGTGTTTAGCTCCATGAACTGGTACTTGGAGATCATCTCTTGGAACGAGCGCAGAGTGGGCTCGACATCCGCGCGGGACGAGACGTAGTCTGCGACATTGTCGACAAAGGGTGCGACGGGGATACCGCGTGGGTTGGTGGTAGAGGGGTCGACGGCGGGTTTCCTGCATTGAGCAGGTAGGGGTTAGTATGGAGGCGAGATTGTAGACGGGGCGTCGATGTGAGGTGCGGGGATTGTTGGTTTGATATACGCACTTTTCGGCCTGTTTGTCGGCCATGATGCTGTGGTTTGTTCCTTGGACGGAGCAGCCCCTCTCCCGTTTGCTAAGGATTGGGAAAGAGGGGTATTACTGAGGTGGAATATAAGGATTAAATGGACATTGATATACTGGTATTGTGTACGGAGGATGTTGTATTATTGAGAAGAGAGTTGGCGGCGGAAAAATCGCCAGATGACGTCTTGGGCAAAACAGAAAGAAGAACATCCATCAACCGTCAACCATCATCAACATCACCACCACCACCACCACCACGACGCTTCCAGATATGGAGAAGACAGCTCATCGAGACAGCGAATAGTGTCTAGCACACATCTCCATCCAACATGGTCCTCCTCCTCATCACTCCCGCAATAGCGTCCGCCCTCGAGCGTCTTCCCGCCGCCACGCGCGACGAGCTCTCGCTGCCAACTCCCACATCAGCCTCCGCTATATCACACTCCCAGCTCGTCGCTCTCTCCAAATACCTCCTATCAGATCACTCAGCT
The DNA here is from genome assembly GCA_002573585.1 of Helicocarpus griseus UAMH5409. Taxonomy (NCBI): domain Eukaryota; kingdom Fungi; phylum Ascomycota; class Eurotiomycetes; order Onygenales; family Ajellomycetaceae; genus Helicocarpus; species Helicocarpus griseus. The sequence goes on from PDNB01000237.1 coordinate 12,161, forward strand.
ACAGAAAAGACCAAAGACCCTTCCAATGCAGCTATCAACAACAATGAAACCTACACGCTCAACTCCCTGCTACGGGGCACAAAGCTCTACATCCCCCCTCCACCACCAAAACCAGAACCAGTACGTTCCCACCATCTTCATATATATCTCATAACACATCCAATCTAACCCCACCCCGTCCCAGTCACCCGAATACCTCGCCCTAAAAGCCCGCCTAACCGCCGAAGCCGAAGCAAACAAATACAACGCCCTCCTCCGACCGCAGCCAATCCATCGTTCCTCACCGTTCCTTACCACCCCCTCCCAACTGGCCAGCCTTCCAACCCCAAACAACCCAGACTCTGACTTCGACTCCGACTCCGACCCGCTCACCCCCTCCCTCGTCCTCAACATTCTCATCTCAGTCCTCTTCACTGGCTTCGCAAGCTACTGGGCCCTCTCCAACTTCCGCATCCCAACTTTTTTCACCTTCACATCTACCTCAGCGCCATCTTACCCGGGGGCCGTCTCCTCGCAGCCGGCGCGGGTGTTTATTTCGCTGTTTGTAGCGGTGATCGTGGGCGTGGCGGAGGTGGGGGTTTTTGCGTTGTATTTGAGTAAGGTGGAGATGGCGAGGGGGAGGGAGAGGGGGGTTGTGGAGAGGAAGGTGGTTGTTGGGGAGGTTGGGGCTGGTGAGGAGGGCAATGACAATGGGGTCAGGATTGATGGAGATGACGAGCGAAAGAAGGAGGAGATTTGGGGGAGAGGGGTTAATGGGGGCGCAAGGAGGAGGGTTAGGGAGAGGTGGAAGGGGAGGGGGAGGGGGAGGGGGAGGATTTAGTTGATAGATAGGTATGTATCCCTCACTATTCAATTTCCCCGGCTCAACTGCATGGGTGCGTGATTGCTGACATGTATGTGTAGCATGTTTTGAAATAATATAAAGTCATTATAGATATTCTTGGATATGCTTTTCTTTTCTATATATACCCTTTTCCTTTTTTCCTTTTCCATTATCATTACTTCGTGGACGCTCCTCCAAGTATCGCAGAATATCATCATCCCCTCTAACCTCGCACTCGCCCGAGAGAAGATAATCAAAAACAGAAGATAACAACAGGGTATCGCATCTCTATATGCAACATGCACGCCGCTAAAAGCCAATCAAACAGACAAAAAAAAAAAAGAAAACCTCAAAACCAACCCTTCGAAAAACATACCCCCTACCCCCTCCTCGCCTCCAACAACAACCTCCCCCCCGCCCTTCCCCCAACAAACCCACCATCCCTCTCATAAACCTTCATCCCCCTAACCCACGTCTCCCTCACGACCCCCTTCAACCTCCTCCCCTGATACGGCGAGCACTTATTGCGAAACAGCATCGTATCCGGCTGCACATCCCACTCCGCCGTCTCATCAAAGACACACACATCCCCATCGTACCCGACAGAAAGATCCCCCTTCCGCCCCGCCAACCCCACCTGGCGGGCCGTATTGGCACAGCACCACTGCACAATATCTTCCAGCGCCGAGGTGGACGAGGAAGTGCTCGTCTGCGTGTCTGTGGCTGTGGTGTGGCTGCTGAGCGCGCGGCGGCGCTCCAGCTCGGTCCAGAGGATCGGGAGGCCCAGGCCGACGGAGCTGATGCCGCCCCAGGCCGTGAAGAAGTTTCCTGTCTCTTCTTCACGCTCTGATGTCTTGTCGTTGTTGCTGCTGCCGGGAGGGATATGTGCCGGCAGCACCTTGAGCGCCGGCGTGCACGGCGAATGGTCCGAGACGACGGTCTTGATGACGCCCTCGTCGGCGGCGTGCTTGTACAGCTCCTCCCATAGCGCGTCCTGGTTCGACTGGCTGCGGATGGGCGGGCAGCATTTGTGGCGCGTGTCGCCGTCCTTGATCTCTTCCGCGGCGAGCGAGAGGTAGTGGAAGCAGGTCTCGGCGGTGATGTTGATTCCGCGGGCGCGCGCGGCTTTCAGTAAGGGGATGGCTTCCATGGCGGAGAGGTGGACGATGTGTAAGGGGAGGTTTGGGGCGAGGGGGGCGAGGGAGAGGATTGTGGAGATTGCGGCGGTTTCGTAGGTGGAGGGGCGGGAGGAGAGGAAGGAGGAGTAGGCGGTTGGGGGGCTGCAGGTGGAGGAGGTGGGGGAGGGGGAGGTGAGGTCGGTTGTTGAGGAAGTGTTGCTGCTGTTGCTGCTGCTGTTGGTAGTGGTAGTGGTGGTGACGTCCGGTTCCATTTCGGCATGGAACATGAGCGTTGTTGGCTGGTCTGCTAGCTCGAGCATGGCCGCTTCAATGTCTGCGGGGGACACGGCGGGGAATTCTTCGACCTAAACAAACAAAACACGCGGACGGATTAGCAACTACCACTCAACTCATATACCAGGGTGGTCTAGGGTGAGTTCAAAAAGCATATAAATACAGACATACCCCACTATCAATCAAAAACCCCTTAAACCCCCTAACCCCCCTCTCCACCAACGCCCTCAACTCCCCCCTCCCCACATTCCCCGGCACAACCCCGCCATAAAACCCAACATCCACCCAGCATTTCCCGCGCGCCGCGTCGACTTTCTCCTCCAACGCCGCCACCGTCGTTGTCGGCGGGATCGCATTCAACGGCATATCAATGACGGTCGTCACGCCGCCAAAGGCCGCCGCGCGCGTCCCCGTCTCAAAGCCTTCCCATTCCGTCCTACCTGGTTCGTTTAGGTGGACGTGCGCATCGACCAGGCCCGGCATGAGGATGTGGGGGGAGTAGTCTTTGTAAGGGGTGCCGGGGGGGAAGGCGGTGGGCGGCAGGACGGAGTGGAAGACGGAGGTTACTTTTCCGGAGGTCAGGGAGATGACGATCGTGGCGGCGGTGAGGCGGCCGGAGACTATGGCGCGGGTAGAGGCGAGGACGGTTAGGGAGGGAGGGATGGGGGCGGCCGGGGGAGCGGGAGCGGAAGCGGTGGTGGTGGTCATGGTGCTTGTGGGAGTAGGATCCATGGCTGCTGCTGCGATCCGGTTCGCTATCCTCTCTTTGTCTTGTCTATAGGATTGGGATTGACAACACTTGGGGGTTTCTAGATATGAGCTATGATGGGATGGTCACGGTTTGGCTTTTTCTCTTGGTTCTAAGGTTTGTCTTTGCTCTGTTTCTTTGCTTATTTCGTACACAGTGTGAGCAGAAACGACAAACGAGAGACGGGAGATATGAGATGAGAGACGAGAGAAGAAGAGACAAGAGACAAGAGACGGTGTGATGAGAGAGAGTCCAGTCCTATCCAGTCCAGTCCCTATAGCGCACGACAGCAGAGCAGGAACAGCAAAGAGGAAGAAACTGGAGGAAAGCGCAGGAAAACAGGCGAGAAGAAAGAGTATTTCTTCTTTTTAGGATACTAGGAGGGAGGAAAAAGGGGCAAGCGAATGTAGCAGGGACAGAAGAGATGTCAGATATAATTCTTCAAAAAGGAAAAAGGGCGGGATAGGAGGAATATTTAAGATATTTCACAGACAGATATCCGGGGGAACAGGAAGATCGGAACCAGACGGTGGCGGTGGGGCTGGCGGCAACCTTTTTTGTTATCATCTATCCAAATAATATCCAATGTCCGATAAGACGAACTACTACGGATAGAACGGATAGGAAAAAAAAAGGGTAGAACAGGGAGAACAGGATAGAAAACTAGAAATCAGACAGGAATAATATCGCCGAGAAAACTCTGCCGCATAACATGAGTGGGTGGACGTGTCGGAATTCGCCGCACGGGGGGACGTCAGGAGCAAAAGATGTCTTTTTCTCCTGCGAGGATAGCAATCGATCGAGTAATGGTCGAGTAATTGATAGGGTTAATTAAGGTTACAGGGATTACTCGATGCATATCAGAGTCTGGAGTCTGGACTGTGGGTGCAGTCTTACGTGGATGCGATGCCGATGGCAGCCGTGGTAGTATTCTAGTCAATATATTCTATATTTATATCTATATATCTACATCTATATCTACATCTACATCTATATATCTATCTATTCTATTTCTATTATTTCTTTCTTCCTGTTCCTGATGGCGACGTCTGTTCCTGGCCTGATCCGAGGTTCATCCGGCGCTGAGTCAGCACACCCAGGCGCTGGCAATACGCTGTGTCACCGCCGTACCAATAATACGCAATAATACGCTCGCTTGGCGTATGGCCGGTACTCGCTTAGCTAGCGCGTATGCTACTGGACACAAAAACGGAACATCTTTCCTCCGAATCCCCTTCACACTCCTGTTCTTGTTACCCTCACCGCCCTCACATTCTGCCTGCTGCTTTCCAGCATTAGCCATGTGACTTATCCTCTTTATTCCAGCACAGCTTGGTGATTTATCCTCTCTGAATACCCTCTTTGAACTGGTGGTTGTTTGTTTGATACCCTGTATCAATTTCTCTGTGTTTCGAAAATCCATTACGCGTTTTTTCCGCTTTTTATCCAGTGTGTCGTTGGTTGTCTACCAATTTCGACCACTTTTCTCTCTCTACTTCTACCACAACAACATGTCCCAGAAACGCAAGTTTGCCGAGGTCGAGGACGCGGATTCTGCCACCGCCCCGAATGCCCCGCTGAGTCATCCGGATTTCTTCTACTTTTACCCGGACCAGGCACAGCAGGAGCAGGAACAGCAGCACCACCACGCTAACCCCAATGCGGCAACCCAAGCGAGCCCTGATGCCGGCCCTGGATCATTGTTTGCCCGGCCGCAGCAGCCCCATCCTTCTCTCCTGACCCAAACAGCGACTCCTGGTAACCCCCTTTTCTCTTCTTCTTCTTCTTCCACTTCCATCTTCATTATGCCACTCCTTACACCACCATGTCGCGAATACTCTTGTCTTTTATATGTCTGACATATAACCGTTCTCTCCAGATTATCAAAACCCGTTTAGAGGGTCGCTCCCCGGTCACCTCACCGGGCTGGAGGACCCGGATCAGATGGGCGGGTACACCCAGTGCCCTCCCATCGATCCGGCTCTTCTCCAGCCTCGTGCTGGTGAGCTTCAGGGGGAGCAACAGTGGGAGTCGCTGTTTGTTCAGGACGAGGAGGAGGGAGACTCGGGTGTCTTCCACCGAGACCGTAAGTGATGTGATGGCTTGTTGCCGCTATGGTGTTTTGCGTTGCATTGCATTTTTGCTATCACTTACTACGGGTCTTTTCCTTCTTTGCTACGCTTTCTTCCAAAATCTTACTTTTTGTGTGGGATTTTGGGTTTTCTACTGTTTTGCTGCCTGGCTGGCACTTCGCATTTTTTCTTTGTGTGCGTGCTGTGTGCCAGATTTTCGTGTTGTGTTGTTTGTTTTGTTTTGGCCTTTTTGTCCTCGGCAAGTCCCGCACGGCACTACCCGTTTCCCATGGTAGTGCTTGTTTCCGTGCGTTGGCTCGGTTTCTACCTTATTACTGCCATGGACCTGGTTTCTGCCTCGTCTGTTGCTCTGCTTTGCTCTGGGCTATATATACCCGTGGACCCCTGTTCTGCCCCCTCGAGCTTCTGTTTTTTCCTCTCTTCTTCTTTTCCAGACATCTTCATAATTACGCCTCTCTCAGCCTCGATGTCGTCTCCATCGAGGTGAGGCGTGTACTTTGCCGACTTTTTTGCTTCTATTATATACTTGCTTCTGCATATATATATATTTGTCCTCTGTTATTCTTTCTTTATATATACCCTGGGCACGTCCATTGACTTGTGTGCCCTCTGTTTCCAGGATCTGCTCCCGGGGACGATCTGTTATCCCTCTTTGAGGGACAATTTCCGGTGGAAGACACGGCAGAAGGCCATAGCTTGCCTGAGCCATCGCAACAACAACAAACCGGGCGAAACCAACGTGCCGCCAACAGCTCGTCAAGGGCAAAGAAGCCAAGGAAGCCAAAGGACAAACCCGCCCAAACTGGCAGACACTCAACCGCGGAGCAGGCCGCGGTCGAGGAGTTCAAGAGACAACTCTGCCACGCCCATGGCCTGTCGGGGGAGGACTTTGGCCGTATGGTCCAGCACTGTGAGACCATTCCTGGCGACTTCCCGTGTCCAGAATCCATCATGACAAGAACCGAATTCTGGGACAACTTGTACGCCCTCATGCCTGGTCGCAAACATAAAGACGTGCAGCGGTACATGCGCTCGCACTACGTGGCTGGCTCTGAGAAGCCACGTCAATGGACCAGGGCACAGGATGACGAGCTGGCCGCCTTGTACGCGGAGCACGGGAACGATTTTGCCAAGATCGCAAGGATCTTGGGTCGTGCCCGTGATGACGTCAACACGCGCTTTCGGAAACATGTGCAGCATCGTGACACTCAACTCCGAGGGCCATGGACTGACGAAGAGTGCGCGCGTCTAGAATCCGCTGTGCAGCAATGGCGGGATGAGCAGCTGCTCCCCGATGATACCGCCGATCCGTCGCTTGGGGATGACATCTATCAGATTGACCCGCACGACATCTTGTGGACTCGGGTGAGCGCGCTCATGGGGCATACCAGAACCAGAGAGCAGTGTTCGTCGAAGTGGAAGGTGCTGCGGAAGAAAAGAGATGGGTCCCACTAAGGCCCCGGGGGTTCGAGGAGGCGTCCGTTTTACCAGCGACCCTACGCTTGGGCGGGTGGTTGATCCTCTCTCTTCTTTCTTTGCATGCGGCCTCCTTTGATTTGTTTTCCTCGCGCTGCTTCTCTGCCGATGGTCTTGGTTGGTTTCGCCTTTTGTGGTTTGTTGTTGGTCCTCGGGTGGACCTTTGATCGCGGTTTCGGCCGTGTGCCTGTAGGTCCGGGGTGGCGTCGCCCGCCTCCCGACGCCCCCCCTTCCGGGAGTTTAGAATTATTCGGCCTTGTTCTACGTCCCGCGGATGTGTGTCACCGTTTGTGGTTCGTGGATGAGAGAGGGGCGCCTACAATCCCTTCGACAAATCTCGTCCGCTCGCGCCGCTCACAAGTTCGATACCACAACTTGAGAATCGACAAGGGAGAGCGACAATTGGGCCCAGACATCCGCCCAGATCTCCCGTTCGCCATGGCGTTATTGCTTACGATACCAAATTCGAGCAACGGTTAGCTCACGACGACTGGCTTGACGCGGGATTCTCTTATTAGAAGGCCATTACAATCGCAGCCGCCTATGACCCACCCTCCACGGATCATCTTTGGTATTTAGTTGGCAACGAACACTCCCACTTATCCTCCGTCGACCCTCCCTAACCGAAGATGCCCCATTGGTCAACCGGCGGGTGTCCTATTTTCTCCGACTGGGCACCCAATGTTGCCCGTTTCGGGCATTTACTTCGAATATATTCGAGCTCTCTTTCCACAAGCTCCATATTCTAGTTTGCTCTTTTGAGGTAGCACTTGGCTGGCTCTTTTTCTCTTCGGTTAGGACGGCTTTGCCTGCTTACCCAAATGACGCTTTCTCTAGCTGGGTCCCATTTGCTGGCTCTCGTCGGGCCAGTGTTCTGTGGCAAGGGGTTCGGACGCGCAAGTGTCAACCGCTTCATGCCGCAGAATTATTGGGCCGTCCTTCTCTCTGGGGCACGATACATCTAATCAGCCCCTCCACGCACATTATACTTTCTCGTCTCGCCCAAGTCTCCTTTTGGCCCTCTACTCTTCCCGAACTCCATACCTCCCGAGGCCAAAACACTCCTCTCTACTCTCCTGGGCATGGCGACGTATTCCTCACAAGACATCTGCGGACTGTTTCAAAGGGTAATGCGTGAAGCAGCGTCTTCTGCAAACTCGAAAAGAAGACCCCTTCAATGCCCTGCATTGTCACCAGGGCCAACGGGAATATACAATTGTGGCAGCCTCGCAAGACCATACAGTGCTATGCGTTTTGTGACGGCGTTGACGTGTGATTGTCACACACGTTTCGCAGTACAGCCTCGGTCGTTAAATATTTTCATCGACATACTGTCATTGCTGGCCGAATATCCAAACTGCGTATTGTCCTTTTGCCTCTTCTTCCGTTTTGAACCACATGTTTTCGGTTCACGAACTAGTGCTACCCTCTCAACCCTTTCCGGCACTCCGCAGATGGAGGCAGATCTCTTTCTTGGGCACGGCCTGTTTTTCTTTCCCCAGAGCCGCCCAACTCCCCTTGCACCCCCTGGTTTCTGCAACAATATCGGATCACAGCTTTGGTCCTGTCTTTCTCCGCGTCTACCGCCGTTGTCGGCATTTGACCTTCACGGGAAATGATCGAAACCTACATACCCTTTTCGCCTGACATGCTCTCTTTGGGCACGGCATTTTTTTCCAGTTTATGCCCGCCCAACTTTGAGAAAGCCTTGGTCACATCCAGAAAAACAATCACTGCGACCTGAATACCAGTTGCTACGTGCACTGTTTCGTGACGTTCTTCATCCCTCGCTATTTGTTTCAAGAGGATGTCAGCCATCATGGGTATCTCCGTTTCTGGGCAGTCAACAAACGCGCCCATGCGCCTATCCATGATAGATGCTAAGCAACGGCCCTTTTCACTAGATGCCCACAATGCCGTATGTGGGCCTGTTTTCTCTTCTACTCGTCTTGGTCAATACACCCACCGCACAATGACCCTGGCCTTTTTTCTGCTCACGTCGTCCAGCAAACAACCCTCTTCTCCAGACCCCAATTATGCCGGCAGCGACGCCCACGAAACGACTTATCTCTTCGCTGCAAATGCCCCCGGTGCCAACAACCAGCCCGCTGGGTCTTTTGTTATCTGGCGGGCAGTGGCGGGTTTATCCAAGGTCATTGGGGTCCTCTCCATTTCACAGCTAGGTCCATGAATGTGCGAGCTCAATGTGCGAGCTCGTATTGTTACCAACATCAGTTGTAGCTCATTGCAGGGTTCGCGTGACTACAACCAACCAATTTATCAACACTCGGCGCACAACGACACCAATACTGCTTAACTGGATTTCATCCGAATTCTAAAACACCACATGGGCATGTTTCCATTATACAAAGCCCATTATCTTGCACCCTTCTCTTGCGGCCATACTTTCTCGCGCCGCCTTCCCTCTCCATCCTCCGCCCTACCAATTCAGGGCATAACCTCGTTCTCTTCATGAGATTGCAGCCCGGCAACGACGGGCCAAATGGAATGTATGGGGCTGAGAACCCTGTGCACTATGTGGACGTAGCCGGTTTTTGGTCCCGCCCAGAAGTCACATAGTAATCTGGGCCTCCTCTTGCAATCGGTATTGGATGAAAAAAGGCAGGAAAAACAGCCCATTCATCGTGATCCATATATCCGTTTCGTTCGGTTCCGGGGCAGCAACATCGAAGTTTTGTGTGCTTTGTTTCTTGAAGAGTGTGGGAACAGATATGCCCCTTTTTCGTGTGGCCATATACCGGCGCCCCACATATGCTCGGTTCATATGTTTTTATGTTGTTATCAGCGAGCGGCATTTTTGTTTTTCCTTTCTTGGAACCCGAAGGCTCTCCAGAGACACTACTCCTTTTTCTTTCGGCCCAAGAGCTGTCTGTTTCTACCGTCTCCCGGCCGTGGAAAAGCGACTCGAAAATTGTTTTATTATTCGTCGTCCGTCTCGTTCAGCATGCCCCAACCTCTTCTCTTGGTTCTCCCCGCAATGTGTCACGGGGTGTCCCTTTGGGGCCAGTCTGCTCAGATAAACGAGTTAGTATTGGATTGAGTGACGATTCGCGGTATCGGGCCTCTTTAATTTCTCTAGCGTCATCGCCCTCGACGTCTCTGGGAAGATATATTATTCTTCGATCTCGATTACGTCGCGGACAAAAGGAAATAGATATTTTCCCTTGCTATTTCCTTTCTTACACCGCCCGAAACCTCGCACTTAATAAATGCCCACAAGCGTAACATCGCTGCTCTGTTTGTCGGCGAGATCCCGAGAAGTATCCGAATTACTTGCTTCTCGCCTCCTTTTCGCCTTAACTTTTATAATTTCCTTTCTTGCAGGGAAGTCAAAACAGGGACCGGGGGCCCAATTGCTAGAGTCTTAAGGTTTATTTACCCTTGGCTCGCAAGCTATCGTCTCCTAAATATTGTCGTGAATACGCCCGTTTCAACGTATGGGTTATGTTGGTTGTGGTTGGGGAGGGAATGGTGATTCTGTGATGGTTTGAGGTTTGGTTTTGATAATATGGGATATTAAGATATTATTGCGTGTTGATTTGGTTCGCGTCACGTACGCTTGTTCATGCTTGCTTGTATTACTAGATACCCTATTCAGTTGGCGTTTGGGAGATGGAAGGGGGGAGATGGGAGATGGAGACGAAGCAACGAAGAATGGCAGCTGGTGGAAAATGTAGTAATACTTACTTACTGTACAATAGATAAGAAACAAAAAAAGATATCGAAAAACATCGAAAAACATCGAAAAAAGATTGAAATAACGCTCAAAAACCCTGGCTAGCTTCAAAAAAAACTTCTATGTTTTCCTACACAGCAATGATCACTGGCATATATCAAAGTAGCTGAAACAAATAACTAACTGAATAGCCTGCACAATAACAAATCAAAAGATCATCTTACAACTCATCCTTTCTATGCTCCCTCCGTTTTTCATCCGCATCCGCATCCGCATCCGCACTCACATCCACATCGTCCCCAACCTCCCCGTCCCCCTCCTCCACCCCAATCTTCCCCTCCATCACCTCCCTCTGCACCTTCGCAACCTCCTCATCATAAACCGTCCACTCCGGCACCTGCCTCCTCGCCCTCTCCAACTTTGGCTCCTTGGTCATCGGATTATTACACAAATCAATCGTCCTTGCCTTGCCCAACTCCTCATCCGCACACCAAGTCTCACACCACAACCACTCCTGCGGCAGGCTCTTGATCGGCAACACCCTCTGCATATTATTCGGCAGATCCTGATCCAAGTTCGCCAGACTCCCCGGATCCGCCGAGAGCTGGTGATACTGGCCCCTCAACCGGTCTCCAGCAGCAATGGCGCGGAACCGGTTTAGGTCGACCACGTACAACGCGGAAATGTGATATGGTAACCCGCGCAGGAATTTATGCCAGTACCCTTGCTTCCAGAAGCGGAAGCCGTCCATGGACGTGCGCGAGTCGCACATGGGCGTGAAGCCGTATGGTGCGCCCTCGAGATCGAGCGTGACGAGATCGTACATGTCTGTGCGGACGATCTGGTCTGCGTCGACGAAGATGACCTTGTCGAGGGAGAGGGGGAAGAGGACGTCGAGGAATAGGATCTTGTAGCCCCAGATTATGCGCTGTTTTTCCGTCTGGGCGCGCAGCCAGTGCGGCCATTTGTAGGTGACCATCTCGTAGGAGAAGTTGTAGCGGGCGGCGAGGTGGGGGAGGAGGGATTTGAAGGAGGGGGAGAGGAATTGTTCGATGAACCAAAATTTGACCGTATGGGTTGTGTGCTTCATTACGGAGAGCATCATGATGTTGAGCATGCGCTCGTATAGGTGGCCGCTGGCGACGGAGAAGATGTTGATGTCTGCGTGGGTTTCTTGGGGGTGGGTGTTTGTTGTGGTGATGCTGGAAAGGATGCCCGAGGCGAAGTTTAGGCCCTTGGTGAGGTAGTCCTTTGCTGTGCCTGGTTTGGGGCCAGGGGAGAGGACGTCGTCTTCTTCGTGGCCCGGGCGGCGGGAGAGGCGGGGGAAGAGGGTCTTGCCTTGGAAGGAGAGGAGGGCTACATCGTTGTTATCGTCGCCGGGGGTGGGCTTGTAGCCCTGACCGCCGACGCTGTCTAGGTGGAAGATGCGTTCGCTTTGGCCAGGTTTCAGTGTTATTTTCCAGTAGCCTGGCTGTGCTTTGAATTGGAAGTAACCCAAGTTCGCCATGATGATGGTATCGGCGAAATGGGGGTTTTTCTCGGTTCCGAGGAGCAGTTGGACTCCTCGTGGGGGTGCGCTTAGAGTGATGTCCCGTGAATGGCCTTCGATTAGAATGTGCTCTAGCTCGTATAAAGCATCGACATCGGTGCCTTCTTTGATTAAGCTCAGTTTGAGGTTGTCGAGATCGTGTATCGACTCTTTTGGAGCCACAAGCCACGAGTGAGGTACGTCCATTCCTAGGTTTAATAGTGCTTCACGGGGGATTCCACGGAAGGTCGCCTGCGGCTTGACAATGGAGCCATCATCATTGAAGGATGGAGCTGCTTCTAGGACGTGTCGATAAAATCGCTTGATTGGGAGTTCCTGTATGTGTTCTCTCGGGCTGAGGAACAGCTTCAAGCTAACACCACTTAGTTCCGACAAAACCTTCAAAATTGGAATCCAGCGTTGCGCAGGCTCCGTTGTTGGATCGACAGCTGCAACAATATTAATCGATGGATCTTCGGAGTTCGAAACTGAGATGGCAGAGTGCGTGGTATTCCATCTCTCAAATAGATTAGTGCGCAATTGTGGCCCAGAATCGTACAATCCCTCTGGGACATCAGATGCAGCTGAAAGCGTAATCAGGGATAGCAGCTTGGCGAGGCTCAGTGGGCCCGAGATTTTGTTTTCCAAGCCCAAAGTAAAAGCTGTATGTGCGAGTACACCGATTCGTTTTGATTGTTCATATGTAAGCAGTCGTTCTAGGTCTTGGGTGTCAAAAACAGTTGTTGACGGCACATTGATCATCCTGCTATTCACGACCATCCCAGTTTCACCAGCTTCCATATCAAGTTCCTTTGAGAGGACTTGAACGGTCTCCCAATAAGCGGATGCATGGTCAGAATCTAAGTCTGGCGCATCCTGTCCGGCTGCAATGGCATCCAGGGTAGCGGCGACAGCGACTGGGTCGAGATCGCGACCAGTTTGAAAGCTGTAAAGTCTCGAGGACAAGCTGTTTGAACTAGCTGTACCCTTGCCATTGTGTAGTAGGAGAATTTCAATCTCAGGGTGCTTTTCGTGTAGCTCAAGAATATGATGCAGCTGCTTAGCACCAGTGTCGCTGTCCAAGTCGGTGGCCAGGATGATACTGGTCCACTCGAGCAACGGATGATCCGACTTAGAAGTCGCAGCAATCCGCAGAAGAGTGTTAAAAAGAATGGGATGCTTCTCGTACTTTTCGTTGAGGTCAACGGTCTTGATCGCGCTGGGGTCCTCGGGTATTAACAACGGGTTTCGGCTTTGCATAGCATCCGAGAGAAAGAATGACGGGACCCAAGTATCTTCTTCAATGGCACCTTCAATGACAGCTCTCTGGAGCTCCTCCAAGTCTCTCCCAACGGTTGCGACTGTGTTCTGTAGGTAGCCTTCGTCACGGACAAAGGAAACACCGTTTACGAAGAACGGTATTGGTCCTCCTCCGATGGCCAGCCGTTTGAGATATGAGCTGGTGTTAGCAAGTGCGGAGTCATAGTCCTCCGAGTTCAATACATCCTTGAATGCCAGAGGGGTACGATCTTCACGAGGCTTGCGGTCTTCAAGTGCAGCTGTGAAGCTTGCTTCATCCGGAGAGCCAATTCTGTTGGCGGATAGAGACTATAGCGCAAAATTAGTCAACGGAATGTTACTAATAACAGAAGTTGAAACAACTTACAGCTCGTAGGTAGGCAACAAAAGTGCTAATTCCGTACGTATCCAGTAGATAATGGGCAATTTTAGCCTGTTCTAGAGAATGGGATTTGTGTATGATTGGGACCAAACCGAATCTAACTGGTATCTTCCTCTTAACGAGCATTTGTAGATTTCCAACGATTATTTCAACATCCGCCAAAGAGGCTAGGTCGACAGGGATAACGACATTGTGTATATCCCGGCGGACAGGGGGAAGTTGGCCAGGATACGTTGGTTTCAAAAGCTATAAAGGTGTTAACATCCCCGGATATGGTCCCCAACAACTTTTTGGACTCACTCACCGAATGTAGATCATCCGGCCATCCATCATATCGATGATCTTTCTCAAGGTTATTCAGCCAAATAATCACACCTCCACCTTCAATCTCATCTCTATAATCATATCGCTGCGAGTCGTCTGCTACCTGGATTTTGGCAACCACAGGGTCAGAAAGCAGGTCAACAGCTTGCTGCCCAGACAGACCAAATCCTCGGAGTCCACTAATTAACTTCCTCTCATGTCTTAAGTGATCCAGAAGGCTGAAGGCGTCAATATTCCGGGGATCCATTTGGACGCCGTTGATCCACATGACATTGTACCCGGCGGGTAACATGGCAGCCCGATTTTCGCGAAACTCCTGCAAAAATTCCGGTGTAGCGTTGCGGCTGGCGATTGCTGAAGAATGCCTAGGAAAGTCTTGGGACAACCTCAATAGTGTCCCAAAGGGGTCTTCGCTGCTCATAACAAAGCTAGCAGCGTTTATACCCAGTGTAGAGACTTCCGATGCAGACAATGGCTTCAGATCAGCAGGTGGCTCGTCTTTCAGGTCCTCAACCGGTGCCAATGTAGGCTTCGCTGCACCACCATCCTTCAATATGCTTTGCTCCGCATCCCGGTCGTCGATGACGATGTAATCCGTCCGCTTGAGAGCAAGTTCTACCCCGTATCCATTGACGTAAAGCGGTCTCGAAGGCTCAGCGGGGGATGGACGATAGCGAATCCTATATGAGAACTGGCCATCCCGAGACTTTTGGCTAAGCTCCTGATGAAATCCACCAAATAAAGGCGATGCAATATCCGCATATAGAACCAATGGAGTCAGTGAGGGGTCTCCCAAAACTCGATCAAACGGCAAAACTCGTTCATCCCTATTAATATATCCCTTTTAGATTAGCTATTCATTCCTCGAAGTGGAACATGATTCACCCACAGGTCTCCAGATACGCTTTGCTGCGCATATTTTAAGCTGGGTGAACAATACTGATCGCCCTCATAATGTGCCCAAACCGTGCATACCGCATCTTGCGCCACCATCAACGAAGGCTCCACCGACGTATTATAATATTGGTAATGCGCTTCGATCCGCGGGGCAGTAGACCGTATCGCCAGGGCAAAGTTGAAGGAGGATATAGACTCGGGGCTAGTGAGATGCCCATCATCCTGAAGTGTCTGTATAAACTGCTCATATAATTCTTTCTCGGTCGTGAGCTCGGCGAATGCGCCTTCGGCAATGCGGTCGAGCAGGGGGTAGTAGCTGGTGGAATTCTCTTCTGCAGCGGTTTCTCTGGTTTTGAATTAGCCTGGAATTCCTTCTGTCATCACAGCGAGAGCTTCTCCGCAAATGCGCAAAACATACAAAAGCTCTACTAGGTAGGGAGCAGCATTGAACGAAGCAGTTAAGGCGACGTTGACCGAGGGGCCTGCGGAGACAGTTGAGGTAAATAATGAAGAGGCGGCAAGCAGCGCCAGGCCACCCAATCGCCAGGGATAGAAATGAAATCTGAAAGCCATGCTATGTACGAAGTATAATTATCTATACAGCACAGCGCTGTCTAAACGACTAGAAATGGGGTGTCTCTCAATCCCATTCAAATGCAACTGCTGTTCATAGTATCCGTAAAACAGGCGGTTGTCTATGAAACCGGTTTGCGCCAGACTGTTAAGCTATCATGGTTAGTTCGCCTCAAGAATGGTGGTTATTGAAAAGATACCGACACATTCTAAAAAGCAAAGGAAACCAAAGAAACAACAGCAATTGGGTCCTTTGATTCTTGTCCATCCCGCTGTGACGTTTTGGACACCTTGATGGATACTGGCTTAGTCATACTATATAGCTATACTGGTCTGTAATGACAGCCGTACAAATAATACTACGGCAAACTGCAAATACCAGCTGTGTAATGTCACATGAAATTATTATATAATCAGCGAGCCCCTGACTTCCATAGTTATTCCATCGTCTCATAACATATAGCAACAGATACTTATACAACATATACACTCTTCCAATCGAGGAACTATCTGATAAACCTTACCTCAAATGACTCGGTCTTCTTGTGCCGACGCAACCATGTCCAATACGGGATTACTCACACTGTCTGCCTCGATCTTCCTTCGCAGCTTGGATTGCTTTTCTGGCGTTAGGTTACCCACTGGAATGGGATTATCTCTCGCATCCTCACTTTTGCCAGTAAACAGACGGTCCAAGTACGATGGGTATTTTGCCCGCGTCTCTTCTTGTCCAGGAAGATGCGGATGCTTGACAGATTCCTTAAAACCGCTGAGATTCGGTAGATGATGTTCATGGGGCTTCTCTGGTTCTTCATAATGGCGAAGGAAGTTTCTGAGCCCGCCTACAGTCGGGGAATACTGCTGGAACTGATCCTTCGACTGCACAGCCATGGCAGCTCGTATGAAGGACATGGCTAATTCCACCCACATGAATACATCCTCGGGCGACAGGCTTACTGATCCGCGCCGGAATTCGATTGTGTTGAACTTCTTGACGGAAATAAAATTCCAGCCAAAGTACTTGGATTGGTTGGGGTTCATGGTATCCATGACCTCTTCTACTGTGTTTAGGCCTTCTATAATCTCGATAGCCTGATCTCTCGAAAGATTTTTGTACCCAAAGTTAGGGTTATCGATCCAATTGCTTCTTGTGTACTCGTTGGCTCGGCGGTCTGGAGGTAGTATGGCCTCAAAGGCAGGTTCGAAATATATCACCGCTTGCGCCACTCTTTTCAGGTCCGTTGCAGAGAAAGTCCCCGCTCTAGATATGTGGACATGAGTGCTGCAATTCTTGTCTCCGGAGACATAGTAGTGTCGGGCCAAAAAATCCCACACTGCCATAACATCCTCTCTCCATACGGAGCCCGGAAAGTCACGAAGCAGCGGCGAAATCAACTCTATACCCCCTGAAAGTCTTGTCAGCTTGCGGAACATTTCCCGCAACCCGTCTTTTTTTGAAATGGCTTACTTACAAGGTTCCGCTTGCGTCTCACAAGTTGGATCATGGTGAAGAACCCATTGTGTATACGGGATACCCTGCCATTGTGCCTGAACCAAGCTATGCATTCTGGGGAATTGAGCTGGTACCTGCTCGTTATATGCCGCTGCGCAACGTCTGGCAAATAGACGGAACGTCTCATCTGCGGGTGGCTTTGCACGGGCTCTGAGCAAAAACTCTGTTTCAATACCAATGCCGCAGCTTCCTGGCGGCGGTGGCTTTGGTACCTCATCTGGCGAGGGTTTTTGTTCAGGCCCTCGGGGAACATAAGGAGGCAATGGAGGTGGTGGAGGCGGTGGAGCTGGTGCGCCTGTCCACTCCATCAATGCAAAGGTGGAATTTTGACCAATAATTGCACACTGGTATTCTATGTAGGCGGATTTCAGCCAGCATATATTGTAGTCTCGAACTGCAATTTCAGTCTATGAGATGCGGATTTCGGATGAGTTATTTTATGGTGACGACAGCATGGATCCTTATTGCTACACCCCCTTTGAGCGCGGAATATACCTAGGTATTTATAATATAGCGAATAGAGCAGCTGGCAGCCGCCTCTCTGCTTCCGCCTGGACTTCATAGGCAATAGACGTATATGGAAGTGTCAAACTTAATCCATCATGATCTTTGCTTGTTTTGGCTTTTGACTAATGAATCAACCAGTCGCGGCAATTTCGAGTGGGCTATTACCATTTAGAGCAATCCGTCAAGCCATCCCCTTTACTTGGAAAATCAATGCATAACTCGCGGTGACGCCTGGTTTGAGACAAAACTTGAAGTGAACCAAACCGTGGCTCAGGAGCCAAGATATTTTCAAACCCATTACCGAAGCACGGCGAAATTCAACACTACCGGCGGCTAATAAGGTTCACATAGCCGAATTGAAGCAACCTTAAGTCCCCACAACGCGCGCTGCTTCTTTTTTCTAGAAGCTGCAACTCATGCTACTCTCAGTACTCATACAAACTCATCAATTCAGGTCTACACGCCTGTTTCGAACGGAGAGACAGTAGTACACTGCCGCTCAGTATAGTATCTAAGCAGTGCTCTCCCCACTTTCGGAAAATATCGAATCGACAGGAAGAGAAAGATAAAAGCCATCCACATACACGAAAGGGAGCCTTCTCCAGTACAAACACTCAAGGTGCTCTACCCAACTAGAAGCAATATAGCCAGCTCCCTATAATGCCCCCAGAGTCCAAACCCCCTCCCCCACCTCCCCCACCTCCCCCACCTCCCTCAAACCATCCACCCCCGCCCCGCCCTCCCACACATCCCCACCATCCCCCAACCCCCTATGAGACAACCCTCCTCTCTGCTCCCCCGGACTACCTCACAAACCCTTCAACAATGCACCCCCACCCGCTCCCCGCCCGCTATCCCGTCTACTACTTCTTCTACGGCACCCTCACCCAACCCGCCATGCTCCAACACATCCTCGACCTCCCCTCTCCCCCTCAGTTGCTAAAAGCGCAAATCACCGGCTACGGGTTGGCAAAATGGGGGGATTATCCGGCGCTGATTGATGGGGATCAGGGCGCCGTTGTGGATGGTTATGCGTACTTGGTTCAGAGTGAGGAGGAGGCGGGGAGGTTGGCGATTTACGAGACGAGGGCGTACAAAGGTGTGCCGGTTTGGATTGAGATTTTGGAAGATGGGGAGAGGAAGGGGGTGGCGGGAAAGAGTTTTATGTACGCGGGGGATCCGAGGGCGTTGCTTGAGGGGAGGTTTGATAGGAGGTTGTGGGAGAGGCAGATGGGGGGAAGGTTGGGGAGATAAGGGACAGGGCGGGGAGGTTGAGCTTGTTTCTTTGACTGGTCATGGTTTTGGGGGTGGTGAGTGTTTATATAGGATGGGGTACGTATAACAAATTGGGCTTCTGCTTTTCAAGAGGTTCGTACATTGGTATTATTGGCGACGATTGGACAGTTGGTATATACATAGGAGTCGGGAATCCGAAAGGGAGCGCAGGAAGAAAGAAAAAGCACAAGCCCAATCCGACTATCCCTCCCACAGGGGAAATCATTAAATCTTGCTACCCTCAATTGATGAGTCACGCTTTCAGACATCTCCTCAACTCACAACTTTGCGCCATTCTTCGTCTTGATCGCCGTGAGCTTGATCGCCTCTCGAACACCCAAATCGATAAGAACATCCTCCGATCCACCTATTGCACGTTTGACATCAGCAAGCAAAGCCATAGCTTTTACGGAAAAACAGACGAACTTACCAGGGACAATGAACGAGTGTGTACCGCGCGAAATAGCCTCGATGCGGGAACCTTGTCCCGTTTTCGTGAGACCGAGTCTAGTAAATCCGACGTTAGCAACCCCAGCCTCCCAGAACGCGAAACAGACATCAAGCAAAATCACTTACCCTCCCATAATCTGCACACAATTATCTGCAACAAACTTATTCATCTGTCCTCCCTTAACCTTCAGCAGCGCCGTAACACCTCCCAGCTGCCGATTGGCATCTTTATAACTCATATGATCGAGCTCATAAATAACCTGCTCCGTCCACGCCTGGAGCGCCTCCACTTCCTTTGCCATCGAGCCAAACTTGTGCCGCACGACCGGCTGCTCAATCAGCGTCATGCCAAACGCCTCGCGCTTCATCGCCCATGCCATGGCATCCTGCAGGCAGATGCGCGATGCGCGGAGCGTCTGGAAGACAATCCACAATCGCTCGTGGTTGAAGTTGCTCATGACGTAACGGAACCCCTGACCCTCGGAGCCGACTAGATACTCGACGGGCACTTTGACGTCCTCGAAGACGACATAGGTGGTGGCGCTGAGGCCGCCGGCACCAATCTCGATTTTGCGGGTGCGAATTCCTTCGGTGCGAGGGACGAGGAGGAAGGAGATACCTTCTGCACCGGGGCCGCCGGTTCTGACGGCCGTCTGGTATGATTGTTAGGTGGAATGGTTTCTTTCTAAATATTTGGCGGGAGTAACTCACCATGAAGTAATCAGAGTACATGCCGTTGGTGATCCAGTAAAACGGAGGTTAGCGCTATAATCGACAGTCGGAAATCCAGCAGAGAAGGATACTCATCTTCTTCTCTCCATTGACGATATAGTATTTTCCGCACTCAGACTTCTCCGCCGTGGTTGTCAGATTCCGCACATCAGATCCGCAAGAAGGCTCGGTAACGGCAAGACAAATCCTCTTCTGCCCATTCAGAATCTCCGGCAAAATCTTCTGCTGAAGCCACGATGACGCAAATTGTTTGATAGGGGGCGCTCCGACGGTCTACACAACACATTCGCAACTACAGTCAGAACTCGTACTACCGAATCGAAAGCGCATATCATCCAATATCTCCCTATCCAAAACCACCAGTAACAGGGGTGCGCAAAACTCACCAATCCAACGAAGATACTCGAAATCGCCCCGCCCCGGAACAGCTCATCCCACAACACAAAGTCATGGAATCCGTTCCACTCGCTCGCCTTGATACCGCCAATAATAGGATAATGCGCAAACTCGGGCGGGATCGATTTGCCAAAGGCGATAGTTAGTAGGAGTCCGTCACGCGCGCATTTGTGGTACACTTCATCCGGCACTTTGCCGGCGGCTTGCCATTCCTCGGTTTTGTCGATGACGTTCTGTTATATTGATGAGCTTGTGTTATTATTTTTTATTCGGCGCTGAAGGGACTCTCTAGTGTTCTTATAGATAGATTGGCATTTCAAGAGAGGACACACCTCTTCAGTCCACTTGCGCACAACTTGAAATGGCTCTCGTTGTAGTATGGGGAGGGGCGGCCGGAGTACCTGTGACGATTGTTTCGATGTTAACAACATTGCGCCAGTAATTGCCAATTTTCTGAAATTAATCGATCTTATAAACAAGTGAATGTCATATCCATTTATTCCATTTATAAATCTGAAGCCAATCCATCCTAATCCCGACAGTTGAGAATATTAAAGCTCCTCAACGTTGTATTCTCCAACTTACCAAGCCGGCTCAGCCCAAGGCAGCGCGCTGCCAAACTGCTTTCCTGGATCCATTATTGAACCTCGAGGTAGCTATGAATGAAATGATCTAGCGGTTTTTTGAAAAACGAGAAATCCAAAGCGAGTACAGCAAGTTTGTTCAGGTTTGTTCGGGTTCAAGAGGGACAGCTTCGTTCGCCCCGTCAGTTATAAAATAGCGTTAGCGCATCGTTGCAGGGCTAAATCTCAACCGTCACACACACACTATCCAAGCCGACCTCGGAAAAGCATAATTGGGTATTATTAGTCTTTAGTTAGATAGCCTGTCATTTTCCCGGGGACAGACAGCTTTCATCGCGGGGCGGAGAACATCCTGGGTAGTTACCCGTACATTTGGACTCTTCAATTCCGGATTAGTCCCTGAGCCCGCGCTGCTTTTCCTCCTGCTGACTCAGCTGTGCCTCTTCTGAGCCTCATCTCAACCTCATCATCCTCATCTGCAGCAATCACCCCCTTGGCTCTCCACCAGTCACCCCAGTCTCACCTTTCAATATATTTTTTTCAATATTTGTTAAGTCTACGCGATGCAACTGCCTGGTGGTCAAAACAGTGAGAATGACATGATGACAGATGTCTTGTGCTCTCTCATGATTTCTATCTTCTCTTTTATCCTCTTCTCTGTTGTCTGCTGTTTTTTCTCTACTGGATTATCTTTCACTGAAAATATCTACTGTATCTAGTGTTGTTAACCCGACCCGCGGAACCCGCCGGGTCACTGACCCGACCCGCGAAAAAATCCGTTTGGGCGGGTTTTCAGTTAAAGCCCAGGCCCGTAAGCCCTATTGTTTCGGGCATCTGAGCCCCCAAACCCGACCCGACCCGAAAAAAAAAACATGCCCGCGCTTATAGGGGCGTCCAGTGGCTTAACTAAACCTAGGTAAGCTAGTTAAGCACGCTAGGCGCCGCAGGCGCGCCCAAAAACCCGTTGCGGGCCAAACGGGCTCAGTTAGTTAAACCCGCAGGCCCGTTGTTTCGGGCACTGAGGTTTTTTTTTTGACCCGACCCGCGAAAAAAACAACACTAGCAGGGGCCGATTAGGATCCGAGGGAAGGGTCACGTGACTGGGTCTTTGACAACAACTCCTAACCTGTAGATGCGGCACTTCTAGCGTGGTTTTTTAGCGTGTACGTTAGCGTATTAATTACGGCAATATAATTGATTAATATGAGAGATTATGTGTAATTATCTGTATTGGCGTAATCTATGTAATATATTCGCCTTTAGCCCTAATTCAGTTATATGATGGCCCTTCCCTTGATACAGTAGGTTGCGAAATCAGCTTGACAATCCAACTCCGCCCATATTTGTTTTGAAGACTATGCCAAGCTAGCTAGTACAAATATAGCTAGACTAGATTACCATAGCACGACTTAATTACAATGTGCGAAATCGCTTTACATACAGCCTTTGTTTTAGCGATACTGCGTTGCTCTAGAAGATTCGATGCAAATGAACCAAACGCCTGCGGTAATCAAGCAGCAATCTGTCAACCTTCCATCATGGCTCGACAGAAAGCTGATTGGCATGGTCTATTGGATCTGTGTATCAGTGCATCATAGAACAAATCTCATGCTTCCACTTGTGGTCCTAGGCGGCATTAGGTTTTTCAGCAACGTTTGTTTCGGGGCAATGACCCAGAGTCCGTCAAATGTCCAGGAAGTCTCCCAATTCCAGCGTCGCCAGATACCTGAACAATTGAATACCCCGCGGTTAGGACAAACGGATCAAAAGGGTTCATCCAACTAGCTGATTGGGACAAGGAAAGGGTCTACAATGAGCAGCCGCCAACTTGTATCCATTATCTGATTGAGTGGAAAGTTACCTTGAATAACCGGACAGTGGCAAGGGTGACAGAACCGGATTTGGCGATACCCCCAAGTGCATACTGGCAAAGTTTTCTGGAAGAAAAGGTGAAAAAAGTTAAACATCGGAAAGTGTTTCACAATCGACGGGCTAGGTTAGATGATATCTCGATCGTTGCATCTGTATTAAATGATCGGTCACAACATGATCTTCACCAGCAATTTGACAGCACCGATATTGACTGGATGGTCATAGAAAAACAGCTTCTTATGTGGGGCAATCTGCTTCTCAAGGGAAAGAAGCTCAAACTCGATATCTCTATTAACTATTTAGCAGAGGATACCGATTCGACTCCATCAAGGAAAGGAGAAAAAAGAGGCACCCGATCAGTCACCAAAGCAATGCTTGCTGAACAAGAGTCCCAGCTTGATGCAGAGCACAGCTCTGGAGGCCCTTCTGTTTGGCGAGATGTGTATAAGAAAATGCGTTGCTCTGGCCCACCATGCCAAAACTCAGAGGGTTACTGCTGGCAGGATCCAGTGGGGAAAAAACACTACAGACTCAGAACAAACCATCTGAAAAGTCTTATAAGGTTTGTGGAGGGGGGCAATGACCTGGAGACCCATGGGGACGTCCCTGACACAATCCAAGAACAGCTCTATAGGGAGGAGCAACAGTGGCTTGAAAGGCAGCGAAGGACTAGACAGTCAAAAGTCGAGTCAACATGGCCTCCCATTAATATCAATTTCCTCCCGACCCAGGCTCCTCAGCTATCCACAGTGACTGCACCGGCTGGTCCTCCATCCCTGTTGTCTGATTCAAATCCTGGTCCTGTTGATCCCATTGGTGTTCCTGATATTCCCTTGGATATCGCAGTGAGAGAATATAGCAGCTGGCAGCAATCACGAGTGGAGTGTACAACGCTAAAGGACAACATAGACAAGGCGCGTGACGTGGCATTAATGAATGGCCTCGACCTTGAACAGATCTACAAAGATCAAGACCCAGACTTCTTCATCCAGCAGGGTGTGAAAGTTGGAGTCGCCCGCCGCTTTGTTTGCGACATTAGCACTTGGATCAAACAACTCAACCAAAGTTGATCGAGTGTGTTGGGCTTTAGATAGCGAATGTATTTAGCTAGAAATTAATCCAGTCATCTTACACCTATCAGCTTCCTTACCAGATGTTGCCTGGTGGGGTCTTCCGGGCCGTTCCGTTTGCTCCATAAAGAGCGGGTAAAGAGCGGGGATCCACTAGCGCTCGTGCGTGTGCGACTGAGGGGTTAGGCCCGCAAATTGTGGGAATGCGCTGATGCCTGAGAGGGGAAAGAAATCTAGAACCTTGCTTTGAGGTAGCAAATATCATGAATCAAACCAATGGCTTAGCCATCCGGACCATCCACATGAATTAAATAGACAAGGGTCGTAAAGGGTGCATTGTTTTGAAGCATGCCGCTCTACTTGTCAATGAGAATGAAGCGGGGTAAGACATATAGGGAGCCTCAGGTGTAACCCGGGCGGGCCTCAGCAGAATATTCATAAAAGCCTTTCTTATCCTCAAGAATTTGAATTCTACTGTATGTATTTACATGTACATGTTACATATCCCTCTCAGAGACTCGACCAACTATTACCTTTGAGGAAGTTAGTCCGCAACACTTTCCATTGGAAGTGCTCACTTGGGCCTTTATGCGGCTATTTTACCTGGTTTATGTTGGCTGATCCATGTTCTTTAGATTGAAGCATGTCGTACACAGTCTACCGTGTGGCTTATAGCGGCCTCCCCCGTGACCATCATACGATATTTGTCGAAACTTGTGAGGAAGGCCCGGAAACAGGCCGTCTGTTCCACGTGTCCGGCGACATTCAGAACGGAATGTTTTTCGAGAACAAACCCGTCAGGAAACCCGACGAGTCGGCGACGTTCGTTAGCAAGGAACGGATTGGCAGTGTGACGCATGACAACTACCCTCGCGTCCTGACTACCTGCGAAAATATACCACCGCCAAAGAAGCAATTCCAGGGACCAAAGAGGCTTTACCCCGATGAACCTCTCCGCCGATGCCAAGAGTGGACTGCTGAGGCTATACAAGCACTGATTGACGCTCAAGTTTTGCAGCAGCCATAATTATGAGAACTGAGGCTGCAGCGAAATCCTATCTTTTTGCACAGTTATTTATAAGAGGTTTTGTTGAGCGAGCTTTATTGTATGTACAACGAGCCGTCGGATATGGCTTCTCCGAGGAAGGCAGTATTATAACCCAATAAATCTCGGATTCGGAAAAAAAAGGGAAAGAGAAAATGTTACATGTACAAGATGCGGCAGAATCAGGACCATAAATCTAGATACAGCATCTTCAACCAAGGAAATTCTGCATCAAAAGGTTGTAAAATTTTGGCAACCCATTCATCCCAATCATCATCCCACCTGCTCGCACACATTGCTATGGAATACTCCCAGTAGCTAGGGTACCATCCAGCTGTTTCCCAGTCTATGAGAGTTATCTCATATTGACTGGTTTTGGTGTTGTTGGGTCGTTGTCTAATTATGATATTCTTGCGTTGGAAGTCCCCATGCGTAAATTTGGGCACGTGGCCGCGGAAGACTTGCGATAACGATCGACGATAAAAGTCGGCCTTAAAGGTGGTACGGTTATCCGATGCTTCGATATATTTCAAAGCTAGAGCCTCATTCAGTGCAGATTCAGAGTCGAAAGGACCATTGATGGAAGGCGTAGGTCGCGGGGTCCAAAAAATACCATGTAAGAGATAGTTTTTCCCGATGCTACCAAAAAATCCTGGCGAAGAGAGATCGCGTAGTTCCTGAAAGTACTGTCTGAGAGTGGTGGTAATCTCGGATTTCTGGCAATGGGTTAACTGTGCCCACTGAGCATCCAGGGTGTCGCCTATGATGAATTCCATAACGATATAATTTGTCGATGACTCAGAGTCTTGGTAAAGTGCATAAACCTGTGGGACCTTGACTTTGGTTGCTTGCTGGACAAAGAGCATGTTCACCCCTTCAAGGAGGTCAACCTGTCCTGCCGTCCCGAACTTTACAACGAACTCGTTCCCAACCTTAACAACCTTATACCCATTGTGCTTAACGAGAAGAGTGGCTTTCTCTATCTCTGAGTTCGTCGGTAGGGGACGTGGGATATTAGGGGCGAAATATGGTAGTTTAATGGACGTCGCTGTTGAAAGGGCGCGATCCCGGCGTTTGCGATATCGACTTCTAACAGAGTGAATAATCGGAAAAATAGTGATTAACAGCGCGGTGCCGGCTGTCAGAAAGGTATTCCAACCCCGGTTGAAGGGTGGCATTCTTCGTGAAAGCGTTTCTTGCGATGGAGAACGATGATGGAAGCGAAACGCGATGATATCCAATCGAACAGTTATAAGCTTAATTTATCACGTGGCAAAAGACGCAACGCCACTATCCTAATACGGTTTAGCATCAACAAAGCTGTTTAGCTGGAACATCATTATTCCGCTCCCTTTTAGGGTCTCATGTTGTACAACCTCACTCAGCTCAGAACGAATTTTTGAAACTTCTCCACAACCACAAGTCCAATTGCTTTAATTCTGCGTCCAATCCACTGGCCTGACTTCTGGCTACCGCCCGATACCAAGAAGTCATGGTCGGAGGGACTGTTTGGCCAGTTTTGGGCATCCAGCCACCAAACTACAATGAGCATGCCACTCAACTTATAGCGGAGGCAACAGCATTGCTAGAGCTTGACAGCAGTAAGTGCGGTAAACTATCAGCCCAAACCTTTGATGTCTTCCTGAATAGTATTGTCGCCTTCGCGAAGAGATCCCAAGAACAGCCATTCACTAGAGAAATCCTTACCAAGCTCAATGAGCTACAGCCCATAGTCAAGGACATTACCCTGATTAAGAACGCAGTCAATCACGCAGCCTCCTCCCCAAATGCCCCAGTGGCCAGCTCAGCAGCAAGGGTTGCTACATGGGCAGACCTAGTCCGTTCAGGCACCCCTTCATACCCATCGACCCCCGGAAGCCGCCCATCAACCAACACAAGCACCCAAGACAGAGAGACACTGGTGAAACTTGACGCCAAGGCCGCATTGAACCTACATACAGTAAAGCCAGACGAGATACAGAAGTGAGTCAATGAAGCACTGAGCTTCAGAATTAGCCTGCTAGGCAAAGCATCACGGGTCATTGCAGCAAAACAATTGAAGAGTGGAGATGTGGTTCTGTATACAGCCAGTACAGCTGAGGCAGAAACCCTCAAGGGAAGTGTGGATGAATGGGTCAAGGTCCTAGGCACATCAGCTTGGGTTCTAAAATCAACCTATGAGGTGGTAATGCACGGGGTCTGAACAAGCAAGAAATCCATAGACACTGACAACCAGGAGTGGGCAATAGAGAAGTTGGAAACTGAGAACACATCACTACACTCAGGGATGAAGGTGACATATGTGGGATGGCTTACTAGAGAAGGCAAGCGAAAGCCTACTTCATCTCTGGTAGTGAAGTTTATCACAAGGCAACAGGCCAACTGAGTAATTCATGAAGGCCTAGTCCTTAATGCGACACAACATGACTGTGAACTATATGACTGATCATGTAAGCTCAAACAGTGCTATTGATGCCAGGAATACGGCCACATTGAAACTCAATGCAATGTGGAAGAGAGATGTGGATACTGTGCAAAGGCACATGACACCAGGGCATGTATGGAAAAGGAATCAGATCCCAAGCCTATCTCAAAGTGCGCTCTTTGCAAGGGGCAGCACACCACCTGGAGCAGTGCATGCAGAAGATGACAGCAGGAAGTGACAAGGGTAGATTTGGCCAGAAAGAACAGGCCAACCTTCTACTATGAGTCAAATAACTCAGGACCAGGATTCGGGGGCCATGGGCGAGAGGAAGGGCCGCCAGCATCAGGACCCTGACCAACAGGACCCTCTACAAACTGCCAAACAGAGACCGTCAATCTAGACAGTACACCCACCTCAGCCCTGTCAGCAAGCCAATCTCACCCTTATGGGCTGAGGAGCACACAAGGGAGCTCAGCAGGTTTCAGAGAGGGCTGGCAATCAGTCTACAGATCACAACAAGCCTCATCACCACAGAAGCGAGCCCAAAGGGGGAGGAGCTGTAGCTCATCAGGTCAACAAATGTGCCAACTGCTCTCAACAAGGGATAATAATGCCCAAACCGGTTGAAGGCAAGGTAAAGAAGTATCAGGAGAGAGAGTTCAAACACTAGAGAACTTCTTCCATAACACACAGAGCAATGAATAGCTGGCCAACGCTATCCATATTACAGTACAACATCAGAAAATCAAAAGATCAAGTTATGGCGAGCCTGTTAAGGGATAAGAATGTGATCTGTTATGACATACTTGTTATTCAGGAACCATGGTGAAACCTCTTTATGAATACCACTCACCACCCAATTCCTCAGCACTTTGAGCTAGCCTACATGAATGATAGAAGGACACAGGTATGCTTCTTCATTAACAAGTGAATTCCAAGCAGCCAATGAACAGTATATCACCACTCACCTGACCTCTCCACAATCGAGTTCAAAGGAAACGAGAACGGGGACGCTATATACATACACAATGTATATAACTCAATTGCCGGCCTTGAACCCACAAACAGCACAATCACAATGCTACAACGGGTCTTGGGACAGTGGCGCGGCAAGTGTTAAGACCAGCAAGAGAGAGAGAGAGAGAGAATGCGCCTGAGAGCTCTGTGCAGAACCCAGGGGCTCCCTTCAGGCCTTGTCTGGCGCGTCCAGAAGGCCACTGTGCAGGCAGTGGCTCTCTATGGGGCTGAGCTGTGGTGGCAGGGCCAGAATGACCGCCTGCAGGGGG